>OOFC01038382.1:13007-38551 GCA_900323345.1 Pseudochromis fuscus
GTTTCATGTGGTCCACTCTGACCGGGTCTGATGTGACGAGGCTAAATGTATCGGCGGCACGGAGCTTGCTAGCTTGTAAAAAGCCAATGAGCTTCATGCCTCCGATACATGAGCCACACCGGTGTTTAAGCCACAGGGTTCAAAGCGTCGGAAAAAAGTAGCGGCTATAGTCCGGAAAATACGGTACTTATTGTTGATCCTGTGTTAAAATGATGGAGGCATAAAAGCAAAAACCAGCAACTCCCACACTTGTGAAGCTGGACTAATGGAATAATAACTATCAGCTGATGAATATTTGCATCATTTTTCTTTACTCTCCAGCATCTTCCCTTCTTCTTTAAAGATGTGTTCAGACACAAAACAAAGCTGATTTTACACCTGGCACAATTCTTCACAAAGTTGCGACTCCAGTAAATATGAACAGATGCCACTTTCATCAAGGTCCTGTGTATTTAGAAATAATTCAATATTTGCAAGTTGAGAAAATCTGTTTTTAACGAACTGAGATTAGGAATTTTTTTATACTTACACCCTCCATTAATTCAAAGAAGAGCGTCTTCACGAGTGAAGCCTTGTCTCTTGAAATAAGACATATGGTAATGCATAAAACTTAGATTTGTGTAGTTTGTCTGCAACAAACTCTCAGGCTCTTGAAGCAATCATTTTTTCTAACATCTAACATTTTGTATGCTATCATCTCAAGCTCATCATGTGATTTTCAGACTGATTTTCCCTTCGGTTACATTGTTTTTCAGTAGCTACATCGGGAGAGCAATCATTCATTTATTTATTTTTTCCATCTGTGGCTGCAAATGATGACGCAAAATGAGGAAGAAACATTGTGAAGGATCCAGTAAACCTTGACTAGCTAACCAATCACCTGTACCGCTGCTCAGAAATTAAACTGAGCATAACAAGTCAATTTGAAGCTGTTTATCTTCAGCTGTAAATTCACTCGCTAAATCAATCCTTAGTGGAATTGACTTCCTGTTACCCACACCTGCTCTGTGGATGTGTGATTGCCCACCAGCACCACCCCATCATTTTTAAAATGGTCTCGCACAATGTGAAGACAGCCCCTCTGCCGGCGTAATACACCCCAATGTAAGTGCTTGATGGAGCGCAGAAAATACTGTTGTCAAGGCTTCACTTAAACACAGCTCTTCAGATCCAGGCAGGGGGCCCATGGTGAAATGCTCCGACTGACTCGCTAAGAGGAAAATGTAGAGGAGAGGCAGAAACATCAATAACGTCTTGCCATAGAGGATAATGAGGCCGGGAGACATTTACAAAGCCTGCAATTATGGTGTTATTGACCTCAATAAAGGAGAAGATATCATCACTTGTCTTCCTTTGTACTTTGTGGTGATACATGTGAAGGGAGGGAGACGGGTGTGTGGGTGAGACAAAGACGGGAGATTTTCAGGCATTATGGGTTCAATTAAACAGAAGAAAGGAAGCAATAGGTGGAAAATGAGGATATTAATTATGTGGATTTCATGAGATGAAAATGTAACACAGCATCAAACAGATTAAGCAGGTGGAGGGATAAAGGGAACAGAAGAAATCTGAAAGCACAGAGAGCGTGAACCTGCTGTAGACAGAACACTGTTGCCCTCTGGTGGTGAAATAGCAAAACTGTCAACAACAATTATGACACTGTGTTGTTTTTTTTTGAACATATATTTCTTGAATTTTTTTGCATCAGAGTACATATATACAAAGTGAACATAAACATACATTGTGAACTATAATATTTAGATGTGTACAAACAGCAGAGCGACATTATTAAAGGAACTATACAACCATTGCAGAGCATGGCATACAAGTATTTTTGCAATTCACCCAAAATCAGATATGTTTATGGCACAGAAAAGTACTGAGTTAGTCAAGTTAACATTAAGTATCCTTACAGGGTACGTTAGGAGGTAGTTACACAGTCAGGGACATGTTGCAGATCTGTATTTTCAAGAAAATTTAAGAAAAGGCCCCAGATTTTGTAAAATTCACCAAGCTTACATTTAAAACTGACACTGTGTTGACACCAAATGCGAATTGAATTTTTCGCCCCATAGTTACTTGTGTAAACAAAGCGATGTTGACACATGTTAATATTCACGAGGACTCCTCTCCGGCACCATGGCGACCACCACTTGTGCCATCAACAATGAATTAGATCGCTGCCTTTTACCTGTTGGGGAAATCCCAGAAACATCGCAGAAGAACCATCTCCTTCTTGATTTTATCCCGGTGCAGAGTTAAAGATCAAATCTCTGGACGGCCACAGACGGCGGCGAAAAGCTCCATTACTGCAAATCAGTAAACTACTACGCTGATTGGTTTTCGTAACACCACGTGAGGCGAATTTTTCTTTCAAGTTAAAGCCTTTTCAAGTCACATGATGCGAGTGACACAATGCTAGAAACGAGATTTTTTATTGATTTACATTGCAAAATGTAATCATTACTTCCTTGTCTAATACCCTATCTCTAAATAAAAAATAATGTAGATCTGTTTTGTAGTTGTTCCATAATGAACAGATAAAAACCTCTTTGGTGGAGGTGAAGACGTGGACAACCTGCCAGCAGTGGACAGACAGACCCAAGCAAAAGAAATCAACCAAGAAATAAAGGGTAGTTTTACACAAGCAGCATGAAAGGCAAGAGGAGCAGAAAATGACTGTTTGTCCTCCACAATGCTCTGTCAAGCTCTCTCCTTATTAGATGCATTGGCTTTGATTTGCGATCCCCCTGTGGCTCAATTACATCCACGCTGACATCCTCAAACATCCCTTTGTTTTTTTTTTTTCTTGAGCATCTTTTCTACTTCCTGTAAGGGTGTCAGCCTTGTTTCTCTCTAAGAACAGATTAGAAGCCCAAATAACTGCTATTAGACGAGGATTTGAGATTTCAGACTGTCTCTCCCAGAGCCGTAAACCGCGACAGCACAACCTGATGAGACTGAAGGCGAGCGGTGTTTGCTGTCGGATGCTTCTTCCGTGACGGTTTCGATGGAATTAAGAGATCAAATGTGGATCTGCAGAGTGGGTTCGGAGTATAAAAACATGAGGATGTTTACAAGGCGAGAGGGCGCCGGAGTGGAAACTGAGATTGGATATTGAGCCCGGGAATCTCGTGGCTGCTCGAACGTTGCGTGTCGAGGCCCCTGAGCCGGCGTGAGGCTCGGAGACTTTTCACTGATTCAGTCAGAATGACGTCCAACGCTGGCGGATCAATGTTCAAGACTTTCACTTGGCTCTAATATTTACACGGTGTCAGATTTAGATTTCTCGGTAAAAACAAATGGAAGCAGGAAATAAAGAGACTAGTTAAACAGTTGGAAAACGCGTGGATGCACTTGGAAAGCTGAATGACAGTGTAAGGTCAGATGAGGGGAGATAAAAAACGTTTCTTCCTCATTCTCTTCCCCTGCTGATTAAGGATGTGGTGCACATGCTGCATTCAAATGAAACTAATAATACCAGGGGTTTCAGCTGAGATGAGAGGACTTGGCTGCTAGCAAGCGGCTAACCAGTGAGATGTGAAGAAGTGCTTTATGACTCTTCCAAGACTTTGACAGCTCCAAAAACATAAGAATACAGTCTACAGGGTATTTATTTAAAGTTGGTGCTTTCTTTCTAGTGAGGGTATAGAAATAAGTTTGTAAGTACAGACGGCAGAAAAAGCTCAGAGGTAGTTGTCTTCCCATTCTTCTCTCCATGAACTCCATCTGGGAAGCATCTTTTAACACTGGACTAGAAACTCCTGCAGACCTCCTGAAAATCTATGACTGTGAGCCTTTCATCTAAACCTTGAATGAAGGTAGTTGTCAATCGCAAAGTAGAAACAAAAACTATTTTAGGCCAAGTTATATGTGTATTATCAGTCTATTTTATTATGTTTCAAAGTAGGTAAAAAAAAAAAATGGTACATTTATTGCAATGATGTGTGCAACCATAGACTATATATAGAATGGATGAAGCAAGCATGACATCACCCACTAGTTTATCGATTTCTGTTTTAAAGCCTACAGCAGATCAGCATTTGAACTTCGCCATGTTGGTCATTGGGAGCCAGAAGTGACCATATTTGTAGATGGTGGCAAGAGTGAGGGGGCGGGTCTAACCTTTGAACCTGAGCTCACTGCCCGATGTGTATGAGACTGGACTTCAGCACCAAGACCAAACCTGTCAGTCAAACTAACCACGTCCCTAAATATTTCTCTTTTTGAACCCTAATAGACAGTTAATATTTTAATATTTTTTGATTTTTTTTTTCACATAGATCACTAATAAGAATACTTTAAACTAATGGCATCCGAATGACTTGTGGAAAAAAAAATTAACAACTCAGTATTTCATGATTGAAAATGATGATGATTGAATTGAAGTCAGTTGGTGCCACAGTTTTTTGGAGCCAGCCTCCAGTGGCTGTTGGGAGTATTACACTTTAGTGCACTTCAGCTTTGGCCTAATTTTTGAACTCCACCTGCTTTATCAATTTCTATATACAGTTTAAACTGAGGCACGATATAGGAAGTCATATTCATAGATAGTTCAACCACAGACAACAGATGCTCAGCTGCCAAAAATGAGCTGTGAATGTGTAGAAAATAACTTAAAATAATACAGTAATTTTCCATCATTAAATGCAGTTTGTTGCCTAAAATTGTGTGTAATCTTTGGATAAGATAAGGACATTTACACATTAAAAACTAGTAAAACAAAAAACTCATTTATTCAACTTTTTGTTGTGAAAAACCTCAATTAAAGTTTCAATCCAACTTAATTCAAGATATCTGTCAATAAACAATCAAATTACAGAACTGATGCTTTTTTAAATTCTGTCTAATTGTATCAAAGTTAGAAACATATTCAGAGTAGGAATCTGAATAAAAATACATTTGTGAATATATTTTCCACCATTTTTTTATTTAACAAGAAATGTATTTTTAATACTTTGGGGGTTTGTTTACACAGTTTTTGTGGTATTTTATATTAGATGTGATTTATATGTTTTGTAATCACATTATGTCTGTGTACTTTAACCCCTATGTAGGGGGTAATTACCCCTAATTTTAGAGTAACTTCAGGAAAACTGGGCATTGGGGGTTTGCTAATTTTTTTTAGTACATTTTTTGTAAATGTTTGTTCAGAAATTTAGATTTATGTATATTTTTGACCTTAGAAACAGAAATTGAGAAGATACATCTTTGCCAACCAGAATCAAAAGTTGCTGCTTTGAAGGACAAGAATTCACTTTTATTCTGAAAGGTTGATTCACTGTTAGCTACTGTTTTCTATTGGTTTCTCTTTCTACTGTCTGACAAACCTTCCAAAATAAGATCCAGGGTGTAATGCAGTGAAATTATCCTTTTAAGTCAGTCAACTTTTGAAGCAACTCTAAATTGTCTCCTGAGCTTTTCATAGTTGCTACGTTTTTATTATTGAAACATATTCACTTCCCCAGATAATTGTCCTGTTCAACAGCGGTGTGGCCACCAACAGCTGGAGGCTGCGTTTTTGAAGTGTACAAACAGAGGAAGAGGAGAAAACAAACGACCTCCTCTACAATCGCACATAGCCGGGTCGGAGGGGTTAATGTGGTCAGAAGAAAGACAGCAACGCTCTCATGCTGAGTCATGCTCTCTATTCTGGGATTGTGTCCACTCTCCCATGTTCACCCCTCGAATCTCACAGTCCACTGTGAAGCTGGCAGAGTGAGGCTATTTGGTTTTTATTAGGGATGTAATGGTGAGTCAGGATGCTGGAAATCAGATTCAAACAATACTTGGAGAAAAGCTTGGAGATTTAATTGTACATGAATTCCTGTGTCATGTTTGTCCTTTCGATGATATTTACATCTTTAAAATCACTGAAACAGATTTAAAAGATCAGCATTTATTCAACTAATTGTTGTGTTTTTATGATGGTTACTCACAGTGACAGGTTTTCATGTCATGCTGGTTTGGTAATTAGATTAATATTTTGTATAAATCACTATAACAATGGAAAAATCTTTGAAATAAAAAGAAAAATTACAGATTTATTTGCAGTGTATCAGTACTGTTACTACACTCCAGTTAGTTTGGAGTCTGACCATCTAAAATACGTACGTCCAATAATCTTTGATAATCTTTTTTGCCATATTCTTGCAGCTTCCTGTTGCTGATAACAAGGTTTTTGCAGCGGTGACTGTGAAGCTGTACTACAAATCAAATCAATGGGCTGAAAGATGCTGAACTGGATGTAGATGTGCAGAAACAGATGATAAGACTCAGTCCTAACCCTCACTACAACACCAGTCAGTTGACATATTGGTTGTGTACCAATATTGACCCATATTCAGTGCTGATCTTTAAAGTCATAACTGCTGCTTTCAGCGTTTCGTCAATTTTTGTTCAATTTCCCTGAAGTTATTTCGTACTCATCCTCGTCACATCCATTTCATTACATTAACAGCTTCTTCACAATGATTGCACCTGTCCTGGTGACCTTTGACCCCCGACAACCCTCTGTAAGCTCTGGTTACAAACACACATACATCCACATGACAGCTGGCCTAACTGAGTCTTTTCTTCCAGTCATTAAAGTGATGGAGGCTAAAAGGAGAGGGGGGAGGGGCTAGTTTACCTCCCTATCAGCCACTGTACTCAAGGCCACACTTAAGGGTCAAGCACAAATTAGGACATGAGGTTACAAGTCTCGTCGAGGAATCAGCTCACTTAGCAGCAAGGAAGTGTCTCATGCCCTCTGACATGTACACTGTATGTTTCTGTTATTCTGAATCCATCTGCAGAGATGTGGCGAGGTACCATCTGTGGCAATATTGACACCCGTTGGCCAGCACCTCATCTAATTTCACACCATTTAACTCCCTGGCACATTTATGCTTACCACTGAGGACATGGAAAGAACTTGATGAAATTTTAATGTCATCCTTTCAGAGTTAGAGGCCTCACATCAGACGACCCGTTTGTCTAAACTCCAACCAAGTGTGTCTCCAGCTCTCTAAAGTCAGTGAACCTGGGATGATCATTGAGTCACGTTTCACCGTCGTAAACAACATGCTCGCTGAGATGGATATCAGGGCTTCTCATTTCACGTCTAACAAGTATGAAAGTGTTCGGGGCCCAAAGTGTGTGCATGTTTGAGTCCGTGGCTCGTTTCCAGCTCAGTACAGAAAAAAATATATATATATATCTGTGAGTGTGTGTGGTATCACGTCGTGATGGTGATATTCTGCGTGACCGCGGGTGAACAAAGTGATATGCATATCATCTGTGCTGCTGACAGACAGCTGGTTCTGGGGACAGAGATGCTGAACAGAGGTCGGCCTCATTGTGGATGAAATGGATCAAATGCTCCAGTAGTTCATTTGTGCCACTCACATCTTAGACTCATGGTGATGAAAATTAATTTTACTTTATTATCCAAGTCCAGTTACTAAGGAAAAGAGCTAAGACTCTCTATGAAGAGGAATACAAGAAAATTAAGTCATTAATTACTCTCATTTTGAAGAAACATGTTTTTACCGTATTTCCTCAAGTAGTTGTCAGAATTTATTTACCTCAACTGCAACAGGAACTTGTTCTAATTGACCTTTATTTCTAAGTTTCTCCACTTAATAAGTTTAATTAGTCATATTTTAGCACAATGTTTCCTTTTGAGGCTTTAACCCTTCAACACCTGAGCCTCCAAATTTCCACCTGGACTTTTTATGCTTATTTTGATTTCAAATTTAACATGCAAAATCCAACACTCATGTGCAGTTGCAGTGTTTTTGTCCACTAAAACTCTGATTACACTCTTACAACATGTAGGATATTGTAAAGGGGCTACTTGGTGGGCTTCTTGGAGAGGCACAAGTGAAAAAATTAGTGTAATGACACCATATTGGCTGTAAAGTGCAAAATCTTAGCTGTCAGAAACTGTTGGAATTTTTTCTGATTGCGCAAATTGCAGCATAATTACGGTAATCCAGCAATACATTTGATTTTAAACCAACTTGAACTAACGTACTGTAATTCCTCAGCCATTTGCACTAGCGATGTGATTCCAGCTGATTCTGAAACCCGACAAGTGGAGCGCTTCGTATATATTACATACATTACGGTAGTGTACGAAAACTCCGCTTTCAGAATCAGCTGGAATCACATCGCTAGCATGAATGGCAGAGGAAGTATGGTGATTTGACTGACGCGTCACTTTCTGTCAGCAGCTAAATGTTCGGAGTAAAAGGTTTAATGGCATTGGTAGTAAAATGACAAGTGTATATATTTCAGTACTGTCTTTATCAAAAGTCCTAAAGCCAAATTTAAAACCCTCCTTTGCATTTTAGCATACAGAAACCCATCCTTTCTTAATTGTGAAACATTTACAGGCACACTATAGGTTTCATTTATTCCCTAATTATTAGATCTGACCTCTGTCTACTGGTTTTATTTGTGGAAATATGAGATATCCCAACTTTATGTCTCAACTGGAGGACCCCATTCTTCCCATAATGCAAATACTGATAAATCTGGTTAACTGGTAGCACTTTATAAAATCACAAAATGAATTATTCATCTGTTTTAGTGGTTTGGGTAGTACTCTGTGATGAGTAAGCTGAATTTGATGTGGAAAATCCTGATTCTCTAATTTCATGCCTTTATTGGGATAAGTTGAACAGTCCTCAAGGTTGTTGAGATGCAGTAGGTATCGCAAGCACGCCAGATTTTTTTTTTCACCTTTGTATTTTTGCGGATTAAACAGTCGTGACCCAAAACGATCAACCCCAGATGCTGCCCTGGTGTACGCTGTGTACTTTCAGACTGTCCTCATCCTCAGTGTCAGAGAGTGAGCAAGAAGCCAAGTGAAAGCGTGAGTAACCGCAACTGGCAAAAAGAACAAACAAAGTGAAGTAGAAAAAAGGGGGCTTCAACAACTGCCTGTCATAAAAACAGCCTGCTTCATAAGTGGGTGATATTAATGACTCAGTGAGACAAGTGTGAGAGAAAAGAGGCTTGCAACGCCAGCAGGTCTCACACTTGGCTGGGTTTCACATGGTTCCTCTCATTTCTCGCCCTGCAGTCTACAACCGCTGTGGCTGTACACGGCTCACCAGCCATTTTGGATGTTTCCTTCCTTTCCTCGTCTCCCCCCCACCACCCTCCACTCCTCAAATTTCCCAAAGGACAGAAAACATGAGAGAGGGGAATATTGATGCTATCTAATTTTTCCATGTTTGGCTCCAAGTTTCCATCCTGTAATGTTTTTTTTTTCCTCCACATTTCTTTGTTAAAACTAATTTTCAGACCGGCTTTTTTAAGAAACATGCAGTGAACTCTGTCTGTACTTAAGAGGAAGCAGCACATCCTGGTGTTATGCAGGGAGTGCATTCTTGTTTTTTTACTGATAAGAGGAAGATGCTTGTTTGTGGAAGTGGCTAATCAGAACTCTGCGTAGCCTTTTAGATGTTACCCAGGGGATTTTCGTAAAGCAAGATCAGAGAGATTTCAAAATAAGTCGAATGAGCCATTAGCGCTGTGTTTTCATTATATTAGCTGCTGACCTCATGCTGAGACGCCACGGGGCTGCATGGGAGTGAGGGGAACTAGTCACTTTAAAACATAACTAAAGGTACTTTCTATGACTATGTTTTATTATTAACCGCCTGCCCTCTCTTCATTAGGGTTATGCAAAGAAGCTCTGCAATAACCGCATTAGTGCCAGCAATAACTTGGATTAGCAACTTAGCATAACATGCTGTTGTAGATTCAGGAAATGTGATTGTCACAAAGGAGTAATGACATTACATTTTTTGCTGTGTTGTGTAGTCAGCACCTGGTGACAAGGTGGACAGATAATAAAATGCAACCTTTCTTTGACTCAACAATACACACACGGTTTTCCCATCACACACCTGTTGTGTTGCTCCGCCCCCTTTTTTTGCTCGGGGCCAACTTGGGAAAGTCAAATTCATAACATCCTCAATACACACCTGCTCCCCGTGGTCAGTAAACCTTATCTTCACCCTGGAGTCGGGTTCATGCAGACGTGAATGCAATGACACATAAATCCACTTTAGAGTCGTTTTGGAGGATGTTGTGTTATATTTACCTAAACCTACAGTGTGTGTGATTATGTTGCAGAAGAAGAAGGAAAAAAAAAAGAAAAAGCAATGTGCTGACAGTACCTATATCTGACTTCAACAACCAGCAGCTGTCTCTCACATGGCTAAATATAATATGTGGCTGCTATGCCGGACATTTCCAGTGTGAGCTAACCCTGCTCACATTACACTGTATTTTTTAAATCAGGTAACATAGACAGGGTTCGTATGTCAAAGGCCTCTCGGCAAGTGTGGAGGGTGAACAGGTTAATTCACACTGTGGGGGAGAAAGGGTAATTTTCTTTATGGATTTCGTCATGTATTTTTTATTGACTGTTGAACAGGACATGGGGGGAGGAGGTGTACTTAGTGTATTGTTTTCAGACCCTTGCAGTTGAATAGGAAGAGGTTGACAAATGAATTGTTGGGCCGTTTTATTACCTGTGGATATTGCTCTTGCTGGGAAATATCTACATCAGCATTTGATGCAAGTTTATGAACTACAATAAATAAAAGCAACCACAAGCAGCGTGTTATTGTAGCTTAGTTCAAATGCTGCAAAGTGATAACATAAACAAACAGATTACACAAACAAAAGTGTTAAATAGTGTTTTAAACCTTTTTTTTTCACTGCTGCTGTAGTACCAGTTAGTTTCTAAAATAAAACTTTGACTTAAAGACTAATTTCTGGTGTGATCAGGAGCTAAAATATTGTGTACATTTTACAGAAATAACTCACGGTGCATGTGGGGTGGGCAGCCGTGTCACATCTCAAGTGACAAGTGAAGAGATTCATTGGTGTTTTGATAGGGGTACGGTGGGTATGGACACACACTTGTGCACACATAGACACACACATAACTTGAACTGAACTGAACTGAAGTGAATGTCAAGGTTTCCATATAAGGAGCCGGTGTCCTTAAAATCCCCAAGGCTAAGTTACAGGGTATAAATCTGATGTGCAAGAGTTTAGACGTGCTGGTAAGTACTGTTTACATATGTTCATGGACGCACATAGAGGTCATTAAATACCACAGGTTGCACTGATGGTTTAATGTGCAACAAGCACGATAAATCACTTTTGAGCAAGAAAAATCTGATACCTTCTGATCTTCCTGAAGTGTTTTAAAATGATATAAAAACCCAAGTAAATAAGCGTTCGCCTCTCCCTCTTTCATTTATGTCTCTTTCCCTTTGTGTCCTCTTGTTCATCAGAAGAATACATTAACCAGCGTCTCACCCTTGAGGATGTGACACTTTCATGCTGACTAAACTATGAATAGCTCTCGCCTTAATGCACAGCTCATGTGGAGTAGAGCAATGTGTTCACTTGGCTAAACATTATTCTTTCATCCTTCTGCTTTCATGCTTCTGAATCCATACAGATATCATATTGGTATAGCAAGTCGTAAAGTGCAGTTCAGATCATGTGATCATGTGAGTGCGATCGGAGAAGCTTAACAAATCTGATATGACTGCGCAGGACAAAACAGTAACGATCGACTACTTTTTTTTCCTTTTGTGTGTTTATAGGGTAAAGGAATGGGTGGACCAGATGCAGAAAGATTTGATCACATTAACAGACACATCCAGCGGCATGCATAAGCTAATAGAGGTAAGGAACTTTCTGTCATACACACTGTTGCGCCACAATGTGGAAAATTAAAGCTGATGATTTAATAAATTTCTAAATAAAAGTAAAGTTTACAGCCATTACATTCTAATGGTGAAGTGAAGTTTGCTCATCATTTGTGTAAAAAGGCGGCTGAGCTGTTTTGGAGTGCTGTTGATGAGCACATTATTTACAGAATTAAACGTATTTGTGGAAAAAGTGAGGTTGGCAATGTTTGAATAGAATCCTATTGGAGCCATATGGTTGTGTTTTAGACTGTATGTGGAAATAGACAAAGCAACCAGGTCTTCAAAGTGAGACCAAAGCGAAAGGGCAAAATATGCAGTACTCCTGATGCGTAGTTTAAGCTTGAGTTTCATACACATTGAGAAGCATCCTTGGTGTTACATATGATCTGGCTCTAACAAATCAGCAGTGTTCAGTTGGCCACAAACTGGTGACATCATGCTAGCTTCATGGGTTCTTTATACACTCAGTGTTTGGAGCCAGCATCTAGTGGCCATTGGAGGTATTGTCCCATTTGGCACTTCCACATTGGCCTCACTTTTCAGACTCAGCTACTAAGTGTTTTATA
Source organism: Pseudochromis fuscus (assembly GCA_900323345.1). Taxonomy (NCBI): domain Eukaryota; kingdom Metazoa; phylum Chordata; class Actinopteri; family Pseudochromidae; genus Pseudochromis; species Pseudochromis fuscus. The sequence continues at coordinate 25,309 of OOFC01038382.1, forward strand.
TACAATATGTGCTTCTGCTCATAGCCAATGCTACCACTGGATCCCAAGACATTCTCAATAACAATGGTTTGGATTTATTTAGCGCTTTTTTCTGGTCCAGACTCAAAGTGCTTATGAAGACCGTTATTCATTCACACCCATTGGCAGTAAGCTAAGTTAGCCACAGCTGCCCTGGGGCAGACTGATGGAGGAAAGGCTGCCAATTTGTGCCTATGGCCCCTCCGACCACCACCAAACCATTTATTTAGCATTCATATGGGGCAAGGTGGGTAAAGTGTCTTGCCCAAGGACACACCGAGTAGACAGCCGCTCTACCACTGCCGTCCCAGTGCTGTGTTCCTTCCACACTGTTTATTGGGCAGTGGCTAGCTAGCTTACACTTTCTTTTATTGCTCTAGTTTGACCACATTGTCAAAAATCACTGCAACAAGTCGGCCTGTAGCCTCTCAGCATGTTAACACATACACTGAGACGTAACTATGGACTAATATAGGGAATGCTAAAAGGCTAACTACCAGCCCCTAATGGCCAATAAGGCTGAGGTGATGTAACACACTAATTTTAGTATCCCACACAGAGATATTGTACAACTCAAATGAGCAGCACAAGCCTTGGACGTAGGAAAAAGTCTTCGTTTTGCACAATTTGGACAAAAAAAAAAAATGCTCAAAATAAACTCCAAGGGAAGTGATCACGTTGCAAAAACATGTTTGGACTTCAGCTGGATGAATAAAATCCATGACGCAGATTCGGTATTGACGTGAATTATTGTTGGTACTTTCTGTCACTTACTTCTCTCCCTCTCATTAACCCTCCTTACACGACCTCAGCTGTCATAACACATCACCAGTCTATATATAGTGGCTTTTCATTAGACATAACGCTGCATCATTTCATTCTGCCAGCACAATGTACACGCTCAGATAAGATCAGCGTCACGACTATACTGTGATGGCTATCATTCGTACACACACACACACACACACACACACTTCTAGGCCCACACACAAGCCCACATCTGACAAAGGAGAAGAAGCTTTTTAGATCCGCATTGATTGACATAATGCATCTGGCACTTTGGCTCCCTTCGAGAATAAAATCAGTCAAGCTTTAAAGCATCACTGGAATCATTACAAAACATGTTTTTATTGGATGTGGTGGAATGACTTGTCACCAGAAATGAGAATTAAATATATTTGCCAATATTTTTTTGCAAAAGAGTCCTATTCAGCTGCTTCTTTTGGGACCATATTTAAACCGAGTGTAATGTACAAAGCTTCAGTTTTAAAGGAGTTTAATGCAGCTTGTCTCATAATGAGTGTGATGAGTGTTGTGTGATTCACAACTAGAATGCCTTTAGATATTGTTGACAGGTGTACAGTTAAAAAAGCATAAATAACATGTTTGGTTTTAAAATTCAGATTAGATATTGAAATGCCAAGAAACAGCCACAATGCGAGTCTTAAAGTTACCAGTACTCCTTTAGCTGTTGCACTAAAGCAAAATCCATCTGGCGCCTGAAGGTTGAAGACAAATACATGGCACGTGTCTCAGTTCTGTTTTGAATGTCGGACATTGAAATCCCTTCAGGCTGCTAAATAATTGGCTGTTTGGCATTTGTGTTTCTTATTCCTCTTGCTGGAGCATACTCCATAGCACAGTAAATGGTCTTCTTACATAACCTGACATTGCAAATTAATCAGCAAACATCTCTTTTTTTTTTTTAACCACTCTGCTTTTGGTCAGTGAGGCTAGATGAAGCATAGAGGATGACCACATATGCAAAGTAACAGTCTTGACCTCAGATACAGTAAGTGTGTCTAAGGATGGATAATTAAAGACTCAAAAACTCTCAGCTATCAAATAAATAATTACATTGTGGTTATTCTTTGGTGCAAAACTCATTTGTGAAATAGATGCAACACCTGCCAACTCTCTTCCAAGTGTTCATCAGTGTCATTGCCAAATTTGATGTTTGAACAGTCTCCTCTTGTTGTGCAGTACTTTGACATCCGACAAGATCATTTGGACTGAGTTCTGCTTACTCATGCTTCTCTCCTGTCTTAGATATATCTTAAACACAGACCTCACTTCAGCGTCGAGTACAACAACGCGACAGAATTGGTGGCAACGGCGGCTGGGAACATAGAGAGTCTGCTGCTGAACCGCTCCCAAGCCCTAAAGGTGAGTGTAATCTCGTAATCCTGTGGCGACCATCGCTACTTCCAGGAAATCAGCTAAGTGGAAGATAACGATGTTTGTCTTTTGTGTGTTTTGTTACCGCAATGTTTTGCTTTATTTAAAATATTACCCGTAAAGGTTCCCGAATCTGTAATTTGAGATGAGACCTTAAAATGTAAATCCTCTATTGTTTGTGAGGCCAGGCCCAGCATCTCTGCGAGCACAGAGCGACTCGGTGAAACACACAGGAACAATCTGCTTCTCTTCATTTCATGTCAGGACAGACACTGGAACACAGCTGCTGCTTCAGGCCACGCACTGATCCAATATAATCAGACATCCTCCAGCTACATTACTTAATTCAAAGTTACCAGTCTGGGTTGCTACATCCAAAAAAATCACTTACAAATTTTTACTGTTTTGACAAAAGGTCACAAATGACCTGGTTTACTTTCAGCTTTCGGGAAACCTTTGTTTTTACAACATCCAAGACCCAGTCTGGCCTTATTCCTAATCCATACTGGCTGCTCTCATGGGTCATTTGTTAGAAATGCTATAATGACTGCACTAGCCAATTGACTCTTATAGTAGTAGTAGCATAAGTGTTCCTGACCATGTTCATCTCATGTCAATGAAGTCGTTCTTGTTGTGTCACTGACCAGACGAGTCAAAGACGTCAAAAGAGCTGTGAGGTTGTCAGGATTAGTTTCCTTGTTGTGTAAACCAGACCTGTGATCACATCAGTTTGTTTGTATTGTACAACCTTTAGGTTAGCTACAACATAATATGTTTAAGCCATGCTAATCATCAGAACTCTTAAGATTGCAATGCTGATTGATGTGGTTGATCCAACATTTTCATCACTTTTCCACAAACTTCCACCTGGACTTTTTAGGCTTATTTTGATTTCAAATTCAAATTTAACATCCAAAATCTAACATTCATGTGCAGTTGCAGTGTTTTTGTTTACTAAAACTCTAAAAATCAAAATCTGTTTTTGTGTTTTTCTGCTATTCTTGCATCACCGTCACTGTTTTTACACTCTTACAAGACCTAGTATATAGTAAATCACCTACTTTGTCGGCTTCTGAGAGAGGCGCTAGTGAAATTACCGTAATGACACCATATTCACTGTAAAGTGCAACATCTCAGCTCTCGGGAATCATTGGCATTTTTCCGATGCGCACACCGTGACATAATTATGGTAATCCAAAGACGCATGTGCAGAGCTGTTGCTGACAATGAGCTCAATCAATCTAACTTTGGTCATGGATATTGTTAGCATATTAGCGTGCTCATGTTAGCATCCTATGTAACCCGGCACAGAGCTGCTGCTTTGATAGACTGTTGGTCTCTTTGGGTTTTTTTTCCTTTACATATAGTTTCAAAGGACAGCAAGGTAAATTGATCGACACAACCTTTCATTGCTCCTTTAGTTTAACAGTATCTAGCCAACTAAATTAGGATCTCAGGACGCTCCCAGTCTAGATCAATCCCACTCGGAGGGACAGAAATATCCAATTAGAGCCTGACAGCTTGTTTCCATAGTTACATTGTCATTGATTATCTCATCAGTCCAGCCGAGCATTTTGTTTTTTCTTACATCTCAATAATTGCCAAGGGACGAGGGACAATTAGGTTTTGGTGTTGTTGTGTTGCACCTTGGGAGATAAACACAACTGCTCAGTGAATTGATGAGCGGAATAGAGACGTTAAATTACAGGCTCTGTTCTTGCATTTTACCAACACCATCTGCTGTGTTTTTCACCTGTAAGAGCTAATGGCAGTTGTTTAGTTCTTTGCAGGAAGTGTGAAACCGGTTGAGGAGGCTTGATATCTTCTTTTTTTTCCCCTCCCCATAAACACCATATGTTGATGCTTTGTTCTTCTCAGAAAGTATACGCACTTGTCATTGCAGTAGCGCTGAAGAGTTGATGTGCCGTGGTGACTACTGTAAACGGCGTTCTGTATAATGAAGTCGAATCGAGCCAGCTTTATGGCAGTCAATTTATGTAAGGGACCATAAATAGTCACAGGATCCACTTAGCCGAACCATGAATTAAACTGGAAGTAGACGAAGGACAGCTGCAGCATCTGTAATGTTCTTGACCTGACCTCCACTAATCTAATAGTCCTCAACGAGGTAAAGGATCCCTCTCTTTGACTTACCACCCTCAGTATCCTCTCTCCTTTGTTTCCACACCATCTTTCTTTCATCTTTGCCTCCTCACTCTTATCCCTCGCTCCATTTGGACGGGCTGATTACACACAGCATGAAGTGATCACGCTACAGAGCCGAGCTTTCTGTCTGGGAGGAAGAAAGGAAGAAATTGAATTGCTTGATGTGTGTGTGAGAGAGAGGGATGATGATGATGATGATGAGTGTAAAAGAGAGGGAGACTGGTAGGAAGTCCGTGAGTGCACTGTACGCCACACCTCCCATGAGGCAGCGCACAAAAGACTAGAAGCCTGCTGCACACCATCCATTAGGATTGTGGCCTCTTAGTACACAATTCAACAGGCAGCACTTTCTCCTTGTTCATGTGGCAACCTTTGAAGCCATTAAACTGACTCACAGCCTTATTAGAAACTACCACACACATATGTAATAACAATAATAATGAGAAAACACGCGCAGGTACACAAAGAGTATGTTTCCACCCCCAGATGCTCTATACTGTGAATTGTAGTTACACTATGAATAGATAATGCTAATGGCACTTTGTGTAGATTCATTTTTCCCACTTGGCTCCTTTGTTGTTGTAGATGTGTTTTCTTGTAAAGGCTGTGAAGTAAAGATGTGTGCATATTGTGAACATGAAATCCCACCGAGCACAGCGGGAGAAAATGATTAAATCAGAGTCAACACAGGTGACATGGAGGTCGCAGAGGCACAGCATCGTCTCACCCACTGAAGATGTGTAAGATCTAGTAGTGATATACAGCTGCAGTGTGACACCCAAGCTGTGAAATTCAGTTGTTGGATTTCAGGTTCATATTTTTTGGTTTTCAGGATGGTATTCAGACCCCTTTCACAATTCAAAAAAATATAGTAACAGCAACACTTAAGAAACTAGAAAGCATCAAACCTCCCTCTGAGGTATAATCCAGTTACTGATGTATTTATATTCCTTGAGTAATACCCTGTCCAAAAAAACAACCTCCTTAATAAAAGTACTTTGGAGTTTACATAAGCAAGTCCTCTCATGCAAAATGTGTTACATGCTGCTTTATAGTAAAAGAAAAAGTTAAAAGTCATCACTTTCACAGTAATTATATTTATTTCATAAACCATTATTTAATCTAAGTTTCTTTTTGGAAATGTATGTTACATGACAAACTTTACGGTTTTTATAGTGACCCATGTTCATTTTCAATACAATAGTAGCTTCCCACCTCTGTAAAGCCCAAACAGGAGCAGGCTCATGAGCTGAGAGACAGATAGTCCATCCTGTTTACATACAAAACAAAATTCAAAAACATTTTTTCACAGGTTTTCCTTTATTTATCATTTTTCTTTATACTTTATTCCAAAGTGTCTTTTCAGAACAGATATATGTCTATCAGTCGTCGAAAGACATAGTTAACAGGTATATTTTTGTCCAGTTGACCCCACCAGTGTTAGTTTACAGAACAACTACTTTACAACAAACTGTAGTGGCTGCAAATTTTTCTTTAAGTGGGAGAAAATGGTAAAATCATGTGTATTTCCCCCCTATAAATGTGCAGTTCAGTATTAGTTGTGCTTGAAATAACCACGAGTGACGCTGCCTCTCTCTGAATGGTGGCATTTCTCTTTACTCTGGACTGACTTCCTCTCCTCCAGCGATGCTTTGCAAGTGTTTATTTGCTTGTGTGTCCCTGGGTGTAGACGTGAGTGCAGGCAATTGTCAGTGAACACAATCCCATTAGAATGATGGCTGCTGTCATTAACTTAATCAGGGGGCCTGCTTGCATTTGCCATCTTTCTGTCTGACATCTGCCCGTCCTGTCACCTCAATTCGATCACTACGTTTGACGACTGTGCTCCCTTGACATGCAATCTCTCAAATGTTGGCAGCTGTGGTTACTTAGGGGGAGAGAGATTTTTCATCAGAGCTATAAAAATGTATGGCACTGATCATGTTTATAACATAGTCTCTGTGTTGTGTTGTGTTGTGTTGTGTTGTGTTGTGTTGTGTTGTGCAGAAGAACAAAAATCACACTTCGCAAAACTGTCTTTCAGCGGCTGAATCCAAGGTGTTAACAGTGGCACTGTCACTGTTGAAAAAGTAGCGACACTACAGCAGCCCTGCCAAATAAAAGTCTCATCCAACTCATCCCATAATATGCAAACACACTTATTATGTATAAGTGCGGTTTACACACAGCAAAACCAATGGAGGGAAAAATGCATACTCTGCTCTTAAGGTGTAAAATATAATTCAGTCCTGAATAAAATGCAACATTGTCCCATTAAAGTTTCAGTCTGGACCCTTCAAAGTAAAAGTGAAAAAAATACACAAGATTTTCATTGAAGTTTTAGCCTGCCCCTTCAAAATAAAAGTCCACACAACTATTTATTAAAGGGGATACCCTGCATCATTCAAAATGAATATGAAAATATACATAAATCATACCTACTCCCTTCAAAATAAAAGTCCACACAACCATTTATTAAAGGGGATGAACCTGCATTATTCAAAATAAATATGAAAATATACACCAATCATACCTACTCCCTTCAAAATAAAAGTCCACACAACCATTTATTAAAGGGGATATCCTGCATTATTCAAAATAAATATGAAAATATCCATAAATCATACCTACTCCCTTCAAAACAAAATTCCCCACTGATTTATTGCCAGAATTTAAGATATAGTTAATCTAGTGCAAGTTAAGTTGCTGAGCTTGGTTTTGCTTTGTTGTCATTACATTTTGCTCTTTTTTTTTAACCATTACACTTTGTGGACTCTATCTTCTATCCTCAGAATATACTGAGTGTTGTATCTGCCTTGTACCAGTACTGCTGTTGATTGTTAGGGTGTGGTACAGTTGATGGAGACTACTTATAGGATCTGATGTCTTCTTTCCTTTTTCCTGTCTCTGTCTTTGCACCAGTCCACTTGTCTTCACTGACTACGTCTTCCTCGGTTTCTCTTTTTCTTTTATCTTAGAAGCTGTATCTGTCTCTCATGTGTCCATATATTTTTGTGGCCTGTCTGCGTGGATGTCACTTTGGTTTCTGATGGTGTCAGTGTGACAGCAACATCACTTCTCAGCTGTTTGTTTCAGCCATTTCAACTGTTCCCAAAGCTTGATGGCCTGACTGTGGGAAGTTACTTAAGATTTTTTGTATCCATACCACTCATGAGCGATCAAAGATTTCGCCTCTTTCATGTTGCGCCACCACACTTTGCATTCAGTGTGCATTGTCCTTAAAAGGATGTCGAATGAAACTGTAATTCCCATCAGGGAAGGAACCACCGCAGTGCTAAGAGAGCTGCAAAACTTTTTTTTTCCTTAGTCAAAACCCCTCAAAGTCTCGTTGTCTGCAATGCACTGATGATTACTTTTTTTTTTAAGCAGGAGGTATTGATATGTGAAGATGTGTGTGACTGAGGACTGGGAGAGTTTTCCCTCAGATCTCTTTGATACAGAGGATGAGTCAGATTCTTTAGGCAGCGGCTGTCATAGCTTAGCTTCACTGCTGCTACAACTCTGGAGATTACAGTTGCTGAATCTGTACACACACAGGTTTACACTCCACTCGTGGCCATCTGTACGCTCGCACTCGTATGTTCACACACAAGATCCGCTCTCTCCACTTCTTCTCCATTCTTGTCACATTTTACTCCTCCTGTTTTAAGAGTTTTTTCTCCTGCCCCCTCCCTCCAACCATGCCCATCCAACTGTATTGCTCGTGACTCCTTCTTAACTTCTCCTCCCATAACTTCACCCTGATTTTCTGTCACTTTTCATTCCTGTTTTCCTATTTTTGTCTTGCCCTGCGCTCCTCTTTTCTCCCTCTCTGTCCTTTTTTATTACTTCCCTCTTAGATGTGTGTTTAAATTATATCTACATTATCTTTGCTCCTCAGACTTTTAACACCAGCGCTTTCAAAGCATCTTACAGTTGATATACATACCATCTTTGCAAGAGTTTATTTTATTGTGTATATATTAACACACATAGATGATGCTCCTTGAATAAAACCTTGTGGGTCGATAATGGAAAGTAGCTTTACACATTAGAATAATGTAAAATAACACATTGTTTGTTGTTGAGAGGATATTTCCACATCGCTGACAGAGGTAAGATCAGACATACACACCAGGGAAAATCTCTTCTTAGAAATTTAAAAGGAAGAATAAAAGAGAATATATAAAACCCTGAGTTTCAAGGTTTATCAGCAACAGCTATTGAAGTTTTTGTGTGTTGCTTTCCTGCTTTGTTTCCATACTCCTCCTCTCTTTCTGCCTCTTTGTGTGTCCATTTTACTTCCAGTTGCCTCCTGTAGGTGTGACTTGTTGATAAAGGGACTTCACTCAGATTGCACACACAGCTCCACCTTTGTCCATTTGTTCTATACATTGACCCAGATTTCTTTTTTTAACCTGCCTGGACAGCTAATAGCTCCTCTCTGATATTCAGGCCACCTCTGACTCCTCTGACTCTGCTCTCATCTATTATTAAATTGTTCCTCCTAACCAATACTCTTTGATGGAGCTTGTGGTTAACTTCCCCCAGTGGAGTAGGTCATTTCTCATCCCTCGGTGACGCCAGGCAGATATCTCCAGATATGTTTGTGTATAATGAAAGCCGGGAGTGTTTTGTGGTGAATGCAAAAAATAATATGAAAAAATATCCAGGATGTTCACCTAAACAAGACATGTTGATTTTAACCCCTGTGTGAATGTAATCACTGTCAGTGCAGTAATCTGTTACACTGACCTAAGTGTTGTTCCTCACAGTTCAGATACAGTAGTTTATGGACAGATATCAAAGTTGGGAGGAGGTATCAGTATGGCCACATCTCTATCAATACATTAGGTCTGAACATGTTGTTTTAAAAGTTTGTGTTTTAGTAGTGAATACAGTGTCTTATTTATAGATATTTTCTGCAGTGTTTGCATTTAACCAACTCTACAAGACAAATATAACATGACATATAAGTCGCTGATGTGAGGACCATTCAGAGAGTCGAGGAAACTTTTTTAGTTTAACTTAGGGATGCACCGATCCACATTTTTTCACTTCCGATCTGATCCCGATGAGTTTGAATATTTGCCGATACGGATACTATTCCGATACCAGAGCTCTGTTTGCTTTAATATTGGGGCGGCTGTGGCTCAGCTGGTAGAGTGGGTCACCTGTAAATTGTAAGGTTGTGGGTTCGATCCCCAGCTCCTCCTGTCCACATGTCGAAGTGTCCTTGGGCAAGACACTGAACCCTAAGTTGCTCCCAATGGCGGCTAGCGCCTAGCATGGCAGCTCAGTAGCCATTGGTGTGTGAATGGGTGAATGAGTTGCCTTGTAAAGTGGTTTGGGGCCTAGCTTAGGTCATGAAAGCGCTATATAAATGTACTCCATTATTTACCATTATTATTGTTGATTTTATATGAGGCTATAAATACAGGAACACAGGAAACTTGTTCTGGAGCACAGGATTCCTGTGTGTACTTTGAATACAATAGTATTGTAGTAGATCAATCAGATGTTTATAATGTTCTCAAATGAGCAAGACAGCACAGGTGCTCACATGAAAATACCTTATCACTGAAAATATTACTCCGTCTATATTATTGCCCGAGTCGGTGTGGTTTCCGTGGCAACATGAAACATTTCACTGACACGTATAGTTTAACTACTTATTTACCTGAAACAAGTTGTTTTGTGCCCAAAGTAAATTTAAAAAATGAACCTAGTTTTAGCTGACAAAAATGAATTTCAAACAAGTCCTTGCCTGTTTTAGATTGAGTGCTGTGGACAGTGTAAGTCAATATAACTCCACCACAGACTCTTCTCAGACTCTGACTTTTCCCAGTTACCATATGTAACTAGTGTTAATTTTATCTTTTTTTGGTGTTTACTCAACCTCATATTACATAACTGACCATGCATCGAATCCAGTCATCGAAGGTAACGTCTGATAAATGATTTATTCATCGTAACAGTGGGGACATACCCTCTTTGTGTGAAATCTAAAATCCTTACTCTGACATTATAAAAGTCAAGAAATATTACACTAGCCGCCAACATTGGTTTGAGCTGATGGATTGTCTCAAGATGGCCTGAAAGTGTAAGAGGGAGGGTGGACTTGCTGGGACAAGAGGAAGGTTATTCTGTCTGAGTGCCCTCGAGGAACTCCCTCCGATGCTTTGTAGCCACCTTGAGGGATGCTTGTTGACAAAAGCACCTGCTTTACCAGGATGTGGCCGCCTGCCAAGACCTCCCCCAGACAGACTGCCAGCACAAAAGAGAGCAGACTGGTCCGCAGAGAAGAAGTCATGAAGAGGAAAAGAGAGATAAAGAGAAAATAAAAAATAACCGAAAAGGAGGATCTTTATTTCAACATGAATTTTTCTTGAGGGAGATTTTAAAACATGACAGAAAGAAGACAGAGTTTAAGGGGTAGAGATGATGCAGGACTACAGACCAGACAGCTGAGGACTTTGCTATTTGAATATTGATTGGTGAGGGTTATTTCAGGCCTAGGATTGCATTAGCACTTTGGCAGCACATTCAAAAGCCCCTGGCGGCCCACCAGAGTCTGGGCCACAATTGGTGGCCATTTTGGAAACAAAAACAACAGTTGTTTCCCACCCTTGGCCACTTGTGTCGGTTTAAATCACTCTCGGCACGATTCTCCGATAGGAAACCAAATTTCCTTAATTGCGAGTGGGCCGTTGGCGTTGGCAAAAGGCAGGTTTGAGTTGAGCGTTAATTGCCGAGGAGAAAGATGGCCTGTGCTAGAAGTGGGAAGATAATGAACAAAATGTTTCTGGTCTCCTGTGTTGCCAACACATGGGAGCTTTTGCTCTCCACTGTGCGTGGACCATGGATGCGGCAGGTAACCATGACACCCTGGTTGCTAGGCAACATGGGCATCATAAACAGATTCCTCGCTCCCAAAATGAATCACTTCTCATTCTCTCGCTCGTTTGCATCCAACGCTGGGCAAACAAAATGAGAAAACTTTCAATCAAGTACCCTCATCTACCCTAAGCACCATATGCGTGCATAAAACGCAAAATTGCCCGTCTAGCAGCATTTCATGTTCATTAAATTGTCTAAGAAGGATGAGAACGCGAGCGCGAGCACTTGAATAGAGCTCTTTTAAGTGTTGTGTTATGTAGTGGTGCGTAATTACAGAGGAGTCACTGATCTCTAGTGTCTGCAAGTGCGTTATTAAACTGCCACTGGATGACATGCTGTGAGTCATTAGACACTGCTGTTAGGGCCCTAATCACATAGTAGGCACACACACGCACAGACACACACATACACATGCTCATTAGCCTCCTCATTCACACGTTATTTTATTAAGTTCCACAATAAAATGAAAATAGTTTACCCAGGAGTGTATATCCACTTATGTTCACATATCACATCCTATAATCAATTATATTAAATTCTGAAGAAAGGCCACTTTACACAATGATGCATTTTCCAAGAGTGTCCGTCACTGAAGTGCTGGTGAAATTTATCATCTCGAAATGGCTCAATAAACAACATAAATTTTCTACATGCCACATGCCAGGGGTTTATTATTGGTAATTTATGTTAATGGAATCACAGGCAGGAGTGGGCCTTTCAGAGTAACTAGCTTGTTGCAGTGGGATCTTAGTGGGTTTGATTTAATATTGTGAGTAGTCTTGAGATGGTAAAATATTCCCGTCCTCAGTCACAGTCAAATTGGAGAGCGAGGGCAGAGATTACAAGATGCTGTTGCTATGGCAGCCCGTAATCAAGTCTGGGATTATGTTGAGATAATAAAAAGTATGCAAATGGATTAAATGGTCAAATTAGTTTTAAAATGTATCCAACTGTATCTTTGAAAACAGAACCTTCATGCTACATGTGCCTACAGTTAGTGTCCATTATGAATTAGTCATATTCTGTACTTGTCAGTTCATTGTTTGGCTTATAAAGGGTCAGAAAACCCAGTGTGATTTCCTCTGAAAGTCTTATCTTGTCCACCCAACAGTACAAAACTGAACATGTTGAAAGCAGCAATAGTTACAGTAGAAACTTCAGTCATTCAACAAGTTCTTGAAATAGATGCTGATTCATTTCCATCAGTCATTTCAGCTTTACATGGAACCACAGAGTGAATATTAATACCCTGTGATTCCCAACTGTCGATCCTATATCTGCTGTACAGCTCAGGCTACTGTCCCCGGAGCCAACATGGCTGCTTTCCTGCTCTACATTTGTGTGCCAGAGGAGCGTCAAACATATAAAAAAAAATCTGCAACCTCAGCCAACAACATATACACAATTAGCAGTGAGGGGGCTGTAGCACAGTAACAGATGGTTTGTCCACAAACCCTCTCCAAGGCATCTGAAAATGTTACTAGACTACAAAAAAATAAGTTTCTGTAAACAATATTGACAGTATTGATTTTATATCGCTGTTCCAATGAATGTAGGAAATGACACAACTTGTGTTTCACTGTGAGGTTTTTTTTTTTTTTTGACATGATGCAATATTGTGGAAACATATTTCATGCCTCTTTCCCTAAAACCATTAATATTTGATCTCTCTAATGTTGCATAAAATGTTGAATTAGTGAGATAGAGAGTGCAAATGTGTGTGTATTTGTGTGATCTTGGCCACAAGTGACTCATTATTCACCACTTCCTGGACTGTGTGTGTGTCTGTCTGCTTTTGTCAGCCCAGCTGTCGGGCCCTCTGCGTGTCCCCGCTGCTCCAGCTTTGTGTTTGTCATCTGTGTTTTCCTACATGAAACTTATCAGACGTACAGTATATGCATACAGAAAGGGAGTGTGCATTTGATGCCTGGCTCATTAGGACTCTCCCTCTCCCTCTGTGCTGTATATGTATATGTATATA
>OOFC01038382.1:41454-63954 GCA_900323345.1 Pseudochromis fuscus
TTTATGTGTGTGTGTGTGTGTATGTGTGTGTGTGTGTGTGTGTGTGTGTGCATGTGTGTGTGTGTGTGTGTGTGTGTGTGTGCATGCTTGTGTGGGCAGGTGTGTGTGTGTGTGTGTGTGTGTGTGTGCATGCTTGTGTGGGCAGGTGTGTGTGTGTGTGTGTGCAGGTGCTAGAATCTAACCTGACAGTTTTAACTGTCGGCTGAAAGAAGTCAAAGGCGGGGTCAGAAGGTCCTAGTGACTGTTCCACCTGCTCAGGAAATACTTACCCTATTTTCCGGACTATAAGCTGCTACTTTTTTCCGATGCTTTGAACTTAAACACCGGTGTGGCTCATGTATCGGCGGCACAAAGCTTGTTGGCTTTTTACAAGCTAGCAAGCTCCGTGCCGCTGATACATTTAGCCTCGTCACATCAGACCCGGTCAGAGTGGACCACATGAAACTGTTTGAATAAATTCAATAACGGCTTATAGACAGGTGCGCTCAATAGTCTGGAAAATACGGTAGCTACTTAAAGAACAAAGTAAATCAAGTAAACCAGTAGTTAATGGTAACCTGGTAACAGGTAATCTTTCCTTCTTCATCATTTTGTGTCAGTCTCTAAAATCAACTGTTGTGTTCTTGTTAAGTTTCTTGCAACAGGCACTGAGTCCCTTGAGTCTCCCTGCATTACACCTTGTTACAGCTTGTCCATACCCACCAGCAGCAGCGTCCCCGTCCACACAGACCACCCTCAGTAGAAGTACCTGTGCTCACAGCCGCACACACACTCAGTGCAAGTTGTCTGTTCTGGTCTGTGGAAAATCGACATACAGAAAAATGCGATTTTAGCTCCATGCACGCAGCACAAGTGAGCCGCTACATGTCACGCTGACCTGCTTCCTCTGTTTATTAATACTGCACGCTATCTGTTTGCTAAGTAACGTATGAGCAGGAGGAGCTGCAGAAATGAGCTATTTATAAATAGCCTGTTACAACAATTGCGGTGACTGATATCCACCCTCACTACTCAGAGTGTAGTGGAAATTCTGCGCAGATTGCTTTTGTATTGACTTCAAAAATACACACAAACCTATCTGGTTCTTATCATATTTCGCTCTTTCGATGATGCTTTGAGCTGGAGTAGGAGCTCCTGCACGGTGGATGAGCCTCCGTGGGTTTGCGACCACAGTAACAACACACAAACCCGTTTTTCTTTTGCATCAGTAACGACCTGACTGGAAACTGACAGTATATTCCCATTAAGTCGATGCAGCTTGGTGGCCACTGGCAACTGTAAACTAAATCTGCAAAGGCACTGTGTGTTTGTAGACGGGCAGTAAAAAGACCATCATGACCCAACTGTCAAGACCCATTTACCTCAAAAAAACTATAAAGGCTTTTGTGTGGATGCATTCACAAAGATAAAATTTCCAACACACTAATGTGCAGAGTAGGTGGCCAACTGGGAGGATACGTTTTAGAAAATGTCATTTAAATGTAACCCAGTTATTTTTCCTCCTTTAAGTGGCACACATACAAAGATGTTTAGCATTAAAAATGTATTTAAGGTTTTCTCCCCAGCCATAACCACACACACACACACACACACACACACACACCCATAGCTCTATGTCACCTTTTGCCCCGACACTAGCCGCCAGGCCTTGGCGTCTATGAAAGCTCCTGCTAAATATCTCCCCATAATGAGACACAACTGAGAGGCTGTCGAGGTAACTGCATTTCAGACAACAGGACTGTCAGCCCCCAGCATGCATTATAGGACAGCACAGTGTAATGAGTGAACTGAAGCCAGATCTGCAGGGAGGGGGTGATTGTCAAAATGTTGCCTTAGTGCCAATTGATTATGCAGAGAGATGATATTCTTTTAAAAAAGGCAAGTAGGATAAAAGTGCACAGTGTTTGTCTGTTATTTTATCCTGTAAAATTAGCAAAAGAACTGCTGAACAGATCTCAATTAATCGAAGAGAGAGAGTATTACCCAAGGAACAAATGACTAAAAGATCAGAGGGTGAGATCCTGTTCAAGAAAAATCACAATACTGATAAAAGTTGTAACAAGATAGTGTTGCTGTATCACCACAATACAGCATCAGTGTTCAGTCTATAGCAGGTGTCCCCAATGTTTTTTGCACCACAGACCGGTTAAATGTCAGCTTTATTTTCATGGACTAGCCTTCAAGGTGTGGCAGATAAATACAGCAAAATAAAACAACATGATCGGTATAAAAACGATTGTTAACTTGTTCTTTTCCCCTTTGCACAGAAGCTCTCCAAAGACCTTTGTTTTTTACTTGTTCTCGCTAGTTTCAGGGCTTATTTTCTGGGTAACGTATCTGATCACGTGACCGAGACAATCGTATTGACGTGTCAAGAGGCACAGATGAATGTTAAATCGGAGAGAATCCGGTTGTTTTTCAAAATAAAACCTCTTTCAGACTGGTTGGGGACCACTGGTCTATAGCATCACCACAGCTGGGTTATGCCTTGGTGGAGGTTTGGGCTCTCCAGTTTGATCTCCAGAAAACACAGACAAGCTCACGCACCAGGCAAGTGCATCTTGTGAAATTTCAAGCCTGTTGACCAATCGTAAGGACGTACGGACTATGTTAACCATGATCCACAAACTCTACAGCTTCCCATGTTTTGGTTCATGTCCAGAGGGAGTTCACTGTCCGTAGGTCCAATATGAGTTTTTTGTTGGAAGAAAGTCATTGGTGAAAGATACACTAAGTTTCCTTCACGTGTGAAGTACACCGGACACACTCACAACGTTCAACTTACACCATTCATACTTCGTCCACATGAAACTGTTGCAACTTTTTTTAAAATCTCTGGACATCAAAAAACACAGGGACCCATGATTCCTAAATTCATGCATCTGGTAGGGATTGAGGCTTTATGGTGTTTTCTACCTCTGCGATCTACGTTACACTGTTGCCTCTCTGATTATTTAATGAGATCTACTCTGTACACTTAATCTTATCATGACTGAACTGGTATGATGTTTTTTATTTTTTATTTTGAATGTGTGATTCCAAAACTGGTCGACTCAGCGCAGGACAATGCGCCGCCAGAGTCTGAATTTTTACCCAAACACTGCCACTAATAGCCCAGCATGCAATTCACAATCAGCCGCTCGGATTCTCGCAACTGGCTTGTTTAATTTTACAGCAGAATTAATTTAATAATTCATTGTTTCAGCCCCCTCCTTCGTCTCATTTTATAAATTAATTTACTCCCTTTGCGCCCACATCAGAATTTCCTGTCTTTCTGAGTGACTTGGAAACCCTCAGTGGTGGATTCATAAGCAGGAAGTGCTGGATTAGATATTTCCCCGGGGAAATTAATAGTACACTTGCGTTTCTGGACCAGGTACAGATTAAAAACTGGGGCTATTATAAACCCATTAACCTAGTCATTAGGACCAGATCTGGGAAAAGATGGAATAGGTGAGTGTCTAATTTTAGTGTAACATTGTGTCATCTCTAATCCGAATTTATACCTGAAGGGAAATGAGGTATTTTCCCTTGCATGCACCGCTTCTGCATCGGCAACTCCCTTTCTCGGGGTCAGATGTCAGGACTTCAGCTCTGATATTTATTCTGAGATCTCTCTATCTGACCTGCTGATGCTTTTTAAACATGTATCCTCTCTGTGTCCTCTTTTAGAGACTGGCAACAGAAGCAGAAAAGTTTCAGAAGGAGCACGAGTGGAGGGACGACAGCGAGGTGAGTGAACGGCCGCGGTGCAACCTGATATGTTCATTAACACTGGCTGCATTACATACAGATCAAGTGGGTGCCGTGAACTCCATATGTGGAGCGGGTGGAGGGGCTTGTTATTCATGATCCAATATGACTGTAATAATTGGATGGCAAATCTCATTACAGTGACAATAGCGCTGTAATGACTTCATAAAAGATGGAATTTCATTATTTTACATAATAGAAACAACCAGGCATGGACTCAGTGAACAGACACACATACACACTGACACACACTTTCTCCTCACTCTGATATTGTCCATTAATCATAGTATTAACAATACATTTAATGGGAACGTACAGCAAAGACTGCACTATTGTTTTAGTCTGAGATACCCAGTGAATACTATGCTTTGGTCCACACTGGCAGCCTCCCAGAGAATTATAGAGCAGCTCTTTCAGCTGTTTACTGCCTGTGATGCAATGTTTTAACCGTTTCATAATAAATGCAAATTGTAAATTTCCTTCCCCTGCAGCCATTAAACAAATGATATTCTGGATACAATCAGCAGTGGAAGAACTTCAAAGAAACTTTGCCATTTATCATATTTACTCTACAAACTCTTCAGCATCATTTGCCAAATCTTAATGATTCTTTTCCATTAAATGTTTTCCCATTATTCAACATCATGCATGATTTCTTTTTCCAAGAAAATCTATAGATTGATTTATCAAGTGCTCCTCACAGAGCTTGATATTCCTTTGGCTCCAGATGCTTGGCTTAGGAGATGTAATTAATCTGTTGGTTACTGAGATGGGATCCCTGCATAACTGAACCCAATTAATATTAACATATTAATATACTCCCAGTATGTATATAGTTGTAGCTATACATTATTTTTATTATTAATATTTATTTATTTATTTTTAATGTTTCAGGACAGGTATTATTAGTACACTTGGGTTAAGGATATAGGTTATAAAATCAATAATAAAGATTATACATTAAAAAAAAAACTTAAATTGAAAGAAATAAAATTTAAAAAATTAAATTCAAGTTGTATTTTTTTGTGCATAATTTAATATTAACCTCAAGACAGTTTTTAAATTTTTCCCATATTTTAAGGAAACTGTGTTTTCTATGGTTAAGGTATACATCAGTGTTAGTGCAGAAAGAGAGCATGACGGCCTTGTATGTGTCAGCCCAGTGGAAGTCTAACCTCAGACCGTGCTGCCTCAGGCACTGACGCTCATAAGTATCTTTTTGTGTGTAACAGGCTTCAACATTAACAAGAAGCATTAGTCTGGTGCTGGGCAGTAATATTTGTCAATGAGCACATGATATTAACCATAACCACCATTGGAAATACCAAGTGGAGCATTGTGTGTGTTTATACGCATGCGTCTGTTCTCTGTCACCTTTGATAACTGGGCCAGTACTACTGGGCACCTCTTCCTGCTAAATTTAAACACTTAAAAGCTGTGACTGCTGCAGCAAGAACCACACAGTTGCATGAGTCTGTTCAGTGCATTATAATGACTCGAACCCTATTTACCAAAGCTGCATCCAGCTGCTCTACAAGGGTCAATTTGATTCTGTCGTTCATACGACACGATACAATACGATACGGTACGGTACGGTACGATACAATACGATACGATACGGATAGATATGATGTGATATGATGCGATACGGATACGATACGATACGATACGGATACGATATGATGTGATATGATGCGATACGGATACGATACGATACAATAGCACTTTATTGATCCTGAAGGAAATTGTTAAGCCAAATTGCTCCATCTTACATTAAAACATACTTTAGGATGCAAAAACTTAAAATAAAAACTAACCCGGAAGAAGTATTGCATATTACAAAGAAATTTGTAACACGAACATTGCACATGGTAGAAGTGATTGTAACCACAGGGACTATTGTACATAAGTGTGAGACACTATAACCAGTGACTATTGTACATGACAGTGAAGACTGTAGCCAATGACTATGTCAGATGGATGTTTGAATTCATATATCGTATTATATATATATATTTATATATTGTTTGGTTTTAAGTCAGTATCATCAAAATCTGATATCTATAATATTGGACTAATTACATGCTGAGTTAATTTAACCCAGTAAGATGGGCATGAATACAAAATGGTGGAAAATATTGGATAAAAACTAAATGAAATTTATGTAAAAACAGCCCATCCTGCTGGATTAAATTAACCCAGCATGTAGTTTGACCCAGTTCTGGGTTAAAACAACCCAGCATTTTTTCTGTGTACTTTACACCTTGTGTTAACATTCATTTGAGGAAAAAAGGTCATCTTTTACAACTCCATTTTCCTCACCAGTGTGAGCCAAATGTGCTATAACTAGTGGGAGCAGACACTGTTGAAGTTTTCCATGAGTGGATGGCATATTGAATGAGTCATTAGATTTTTACAAATGTAGAAATAAACTGCAGTTACACCTGGCAGAGATCAGATTGCAGTTACACTAACAAGCAACTTCTTCTTCACACAATATACAGACTGTACGCAGTTATTTGGCAGCACACATCACACCCACAACAAAACTGCCACATTAGTAATAACATACATTTATTTATTTTTCTGGTCTGTCCTCTCCCTTCATCCCCTTTCCCCACGTCTCACACGTTAGGTGTTGTTGCACACAGCAGCCTCCCTTGAGGGGTGTGATGGTGTGACCTTAGTGTGATCGTCACCTCCAAAGGTGCACATTGTCTGCAGTAACATGACCTGACACAAAACATCATGATAGAGTCTCCTGCTGTCTGCTCTTTTGCGTGTATAGCGTTGCATGTATGTGCATATCAGAAAATGTGCCACATATACTTTACACATGTTCTGATATAACAGTCAAAGTGGGGAAAACAGAGCAGATGTTGACATTTGGCACCGTTTATCCAACTAAAATCACTCACTTTCAGTTAATTAAGTTATTACTAACAGAGGTAGTGGCAGGTGTAGTTGCTGTCCTGTTGGCACACTGCTCCAGAGGTGGTGGGCAGGTGGTGGGAGTCAGTGAACCGGCCTCTGTTGCTGCAGGGCAACCTTACGTCAGCAGCTAGCCGAGCTCGACAGGAAGGCCAGCAGTGTAAGAGCAAAACAACACCACTTACTTCACTGATGCTCAGTGTCAAACACACACCGCTGCACTGCAAGGAGATACAGCTCCTACAAATTAGTGTTGAAGATGAAACTTTAAAAACCCAGAGGATAGGGATTTTCTTTGTCATGTTACATTTGGAATTAGAGTAAAGCCATTTTTGAGACTAGCTTTAGTGTTTGTGTGACCATCTGTTTGCTCTTGGGTGTGTCCTTTTGTAAGATGTCCTCAAATATTAAAAGCCAGAATTTCCGTGCAGTGTCTTTGGCAAAATGGGGAATCACTTGATGATACATCCTGTAGCCCACACAGAAAATAACAAAATCTAGTCATAATAGAGTCATGGTCCCGTGATGCTTTGTATTTTCTACACAAATAAAAAAAATAACATACTGTATCCACAAAAAAGGCTTCAGTTTTTTTCAACATTGTGCTTGAGTTTCTATATAACATTAAATATTCATGATTAAATAATCAAATATGAATATGTTTGGGGGATAAAACATCATTGCACATTATTTATTGATGATTTAACACTCACAGTTTAATCTTGTTTATGCTTCTTGCTCACAGAAAGGGGATTCAGGTATTGGATAAGGTGGATAACTACTTTGGATTTATGCATTAAAAGTTAACAGCACATGAGTGGACGTTGTGTTTTTGCCGATCTCTGCACAGATGTACATAAAAGTGAACTACCGGGTGTGTCGGGACACTGTGACATCACTGTGATGCTAATTCTGATTAAATATTTGAGTAGTTCAACCAGTTACTGCTTAAAAGTCTTTTATTTTGTCACTCACTGTTCCCCATTTCTCTCTGCAGGCCGACAAAATCGTTTACTACAATGCCAAAGATGACGTAAGTACACCTTGATTAACTTGATGTGATCCACATTCCCCAATAAAACCCCACAAAGCAAACCACATCCAGCCCTGTGGAGATTATTACCATGGCAACAAACCTGATAGAACACCTGTAAAACTCGTCCCTGTGTTTTTAGTTCAGCTTTCACCTTTGGTTTAGCTTGTAATCTGTGAAATGAAGTCACTGTATAAACGACTAAGTGTGTGTGTGAGGCTGGGAGAGTTATTGTTTGGACATTTATACTGTGATATCCTTGTGTTTATGAGATGGGGTCTTTTTTTAAGCATTAGGTCAGTGCATGTTTGGGGCCCCGCACTCAGAAACAAATGAGTATGCGTGAGACACTGAAATCCTCCCTTGGCCTCAGACGTCATCTGTCTGCTCTGATAAACTGGGATCAGCATGTAATTCCTCTCCACTGTCCCAATGGGAAAGAGCCACACACCCACAGCACACTAATGTCACTGTGTGTTTGACTGGCAGGCCCTCTGTGCTGTCTCTATCTGGATGGCACACAACATATACTGTACTGGTTTTGAAATTTGAGGTTCTGCTTTGTCCTTCCTTGTGTTTCAGCTTAATCAGACAGAGAAGAAGAACCGCTACGTTCCAGATGATTTCCACACCGACCCCGACTTCAAACGACCCGTCTCCTACAACACCACCGCCGTCCACATCCCCACGGATATATACGAAGGCTGTAAGTTGACATGCATTGTAGAAAAACACGTATTCCCTCTTATATTTAAACAGCCAACACCATCACCCCGCCCTGCTTTCTGTCTCTCTCCATTCGTGTCATCACTATGTCCAGTATCTACAGCATGCTCCCGTGATGTGGAGCTCAGCCTCCCAGCACTGTCTGCAGTGTAGACATTTCCACACCAAGGCTAAGCCATTCTAGTCTATATATAACCTCACATGCCAACTACCCGGTGGTCAGCACAGTCTAGCCCCCTCTTTACCCCGGTCACCAGCTGCTACTTTCCCTCACGTCCATCGCTGCCCCCGCTGACCTCTCTGGACAGACTGAATGTCAGGACTTCCAGGTCTTTTTTACAAAAGCTTTGGACTGGTGTGATTTTTTTTTTTTTTCCCAGCTATCCTCGCCACGTATCCTTGTGGATGGTGATGCTGGTCAGTGATGGATATTTTCCCCATTTGTGGTCCCCAGAGAATGAACCTTAATGATTTTAGTTATCCCCTGATTTCATGTATTGCGAGTTGATAATTTGTGGCATCATGAGGTCATGATTTTAATTAATTTAGTAATTTTGAAGCTAATGACGTTCAAACCAGCTTTTGTGCTTTTGCATTAATTAGTGCCACGTGGATTTTAGCATAGCGTAAAGGTAAAATGTTCTGTTGGACAACACAAGGAAATATTAAAAATACACTCCACAACAAAAGCTAGCAGTAGATTACAACATGCTAACTACCGTA
Organism: Pseudochromis fuscus; assembly: GCA_900323345.1. Lineage (NCBI taxonomy): Eukaryota > Metazoa > Chordata > Actinopteri > Pseudochromidae > Pseudochromis > Pseudochromis fuscus. The sequence continues at coordinate 50,621 of OOFC01038382.1, forward strand.
TTTTCCGGACTGTTGAGCGCACCTGTCTATAAGCTGCTATTGAATGTATTCTAACAGTTTCATGTGGTCCACTCTGACCGGGTCTGATGTGACGAGGCTAAATGTATCGGCGGCACGGAGCTTGCTAGCTTGTAAAAGGCTAACAAGCTTTGTGTCGCCGATACATGAGAAACACCGGTGTTTAAGTTCAAAGCGTCCGGAAAAAAGTAGCAGCTTATAGTCTGGAAAATACGGTACACATTTTTATTCATACTCTCCTGACTTCCTTTATTGTGTCTTCTATATGTAAATACACTTCATCTAAATCACATAAAGACAAACAAGACCATAACTTCATAGGGATCATTTTCCTTCCTTCTCCCCTGGAGCCTCTTCCAGCATCTATTGTTCATAAAACAGGAAAACAAAGTGGACAGGCCACCAGTTATACTGGATTTAGCTTACAGTAATTAAATCTGGTGTAATAAATATTCATATCTCCCAAATGTGGTCAGCCTTAAACTCTGCAACAAATGTGAGTCAGCGAGAGCCACAATTAAGGTTTTATCCATTATGACCTTACAGTGCCAAGTGGACATTACTGTAGAATTAATGTCACCGTCGGGTTAGGATTTGTGCATTCATATGCAAAGTAATTTTAGTTTGGGTGACAGGTGGATTTTTCAAGGGGGATGTTTAATTCTTTTTCTTGTGGTGTTTGAAAAGGTAGTTTCTGTGTGTCCGTCAGACCACGCTTTGGCTGATTTGATTCTTTGTGCACACGTCTGTGCTTTCGCAGGGGCTTTGAAAACAACAATAATAATCACACACAGTCATATCCTGGGGGTGATTAGTGTCTTATTCTAGGACTCTATTAACTACAATGCAAGGACACACTGACATACACACACGTAGACATACACGCATGCCTGGACACACAGACAAACATGGAAAAACACATGTTACAGGGCATGTCCTTCCCTGTAGGCACTCCTATATACACGCTTAGTAATATGTATAGGAGCTTTAGTAACAAGAGAAAAGCTTTTGAGCTAACAAGTGAATAAAAAACTACACATTTAGTCCCTCTATATAAAGCCAAAGAAAATTTCTCCAAGCCTGTTATCATAACATTACATCTCACTCCGCATCGTATCATTCATGTTATGTATTTCATTTAACTACACATGAATGCAGCAGGCCTGAAGATGTTAATTTCCTCATATGTGGGGAGATAGAATGAGGTAATAGCCTCCTCGGCGCTGATAGGCATTGATTGAGCATTCGATATTAATCTCAGTAATGATCCTCACAGTGGGTCTTGCTAAATGCAGCGGGCTCGGTCATGTGACTTTAATGCCCTTATACAGTGCACAGTCACTCCGCATAAGTTGGTCTATAAATGTGCAGAGTGACGGGCCTCTAAGGCCTCTGACTGTGCCGACGTTTTTGTCATTGCCAAATGGCCAAATGCACTCGGTTATTTTTACAAGCAGTAGTTATAATGATGAAAGGGTGGGAGGGTGAGTGGGGGCTCGGGGTGTTGTGGGAGGGGGGTTGTTCCTAGAGTGATTCATCAGACTGTCTTTCGCTTTCTTTCAGTAATATACTGTATATGGCCGCTGTTGTTTTCTTTCTCCTCTCATTTCTTTCCTATTCCTGAGTAAGGTCGACTGTACTGTAAATATGAAACGCCAGCAAGTTTAGCTTAGCATAAAGAGGTGACTCTTAAATCTCTATTGTGTTTTGTAAATAACCAACAATAAGAGATAGAGCCAGGTTTGTTGATTTCCACTTCCTGTCCACTCACTTTTCTGGGTGAATCTGCACAGCGGGAGGAAAACGAGAAAAAAAAACGCCTTAAAGCCAGTGCTGGACACATTTTTTTAAACTTTGTAGAGGACTATGCTCACTAGCGTTTACTCTGGATACTTATTTTGTTAACAAATTGTTCTTATATCAAGCTCTCAGGAAGGAGGTAGGATGTAGAGCAGGGGTCCCCAATCCTGGTCCTCGAGGGCCACTATCCTGCATGTTTTAGGCTACGTTCTGACTGCAGGGCTTAATACTCAATTTGGATTTTTTTGTAAAATCCGATTTTTTTGCGAGTTCCTTCACATTTCTAATTAAATGCGACTTGTATGTGATCTCCCGTGTGAACTTAAATACAACCCAAAAGTGTCCCGCAGGCGCAGAAGAGGACATAACGACATCGCGCAGTGACCACGCTTCAGTGTTTGCAGAAGTAAACATGGACGATAATGGTGCAGCGTATTTTACGATTCTAACGTTGTCCAACCGGAGCAAACACATGTACAACCTGATTTTAAGAAGAAGGTTGAAAAGGAAGAGAGACAAGTTTTTGGCCATTTTTTGGGGCAGTGGCAACATCCATCCAGAGAAACGCATGGGTGTGGGGTCACAGCCATGAGTGGTGGGATAGTGATGCGAGAGGCTTTAATGATACAGAGTTACGCAGATTAAAGGTGTTTGTCGTGTATTGTGACGTGTAGTTCGGATAAATGCGACCTGGCCGTTCAGACAGAAGTCACATGGGAAAAGACCAGATACGTATGTGATTTAGGACCACATATCCAAGTGGCCTGGGTTGCATTTGAAAAAATCGGATCTGTGTTTTTCAGACTGTCATGAAAAGATCAGATACAGGTCGCATAGGGGCAAAAAAATTAGATTTGGGTCACTTTAGCCTGCAGTCTGAACATAGCCTTAGATGTGTCCCTCTTCCAACACACCGGATTCAAATGATCAGCTCATCATCAAGCTCTGCAGAAGCCTGATAACGACCCTGATCATTTGAATCAGGTGTGTTGGAAGAGGGACACATCTAAAACATGCAGGACAGCAGCTCTCGAGGACCAGGACTGGGGACCCCTGATGAAGAGGGTGTGGCCTGGGCGGAGCTACCACAGTAGGTTCAAATGTAGCGGTGTTCTCTCATCCTCTTCCTCCCTTTCTCTCCCTCCAAGGACAGGATGCCACACTGCTGCCTCTCCAGCTGGCCGGCACTCTCAGCGTTGCCATGGCAATGTGTATCAGTGTGTGTGTGTTTATGTGTACAAGGAGACACACGCACTTAGCCACGCCCTGGTCTTCTATCTTGTCGTATGGAGGAAGGACCAGTAACTTGATTAGGGGACTTTGTCTAGACAAGGCTGGCGTCCTTGTGGCTTTTACTGATGCTGAAGGAGAGATGCATCATCCACCTCTTTAATTGTGGTCGACTTTCTCCACAACCCCTGTCACTCCTTCCTCCTCCTCCTCCTCTTCCTCCTTTCTCCTTACTTTCCCCTGCCTCGTTCTCCTGCTCATGTTTTCTCTTTTTCTTTCCTCCTCACCACCTCTTCCTTTCCCTCTTTTATCCCTCCGTCGCATCTTCCCCAATCCCTCGCTCCACTTTATTGAGCTTATTAATAGTGTATTGTGCGGAGACAAATGTGCGACTGTCGTTCTCCCCCGCATTAGTCCTGCTGATTGGAAACTATTCTCCCCGCTGATCCAGTGTGGGTGGTCAAACTGGGATTCATTATCGTGTTTATCGTGTGCACGCTTTACCAGAGATGAATCAGTTTGTATTTGAGGGAGAGAGAGAAGAGGAAGAAACACTTGGGGTGTGAGAGCCGTCGTGTGTGTGTGTGTGTGTGTGTGTCTCATCGCATGCACCTACTGTACAGTGTATGGATCTGTGTGTGCATGTCTTCTCGCTCATTAGGCAGACTGGCGTGGATGCGATGAGAGGAGATGAGAGGAGAGCGTTGCGGCCTTGGCAGGAGATCCGAGGCTCGTCTGATGCCCGTTTGCATCAACGCTGTGTGGCACCTGTCAGCCCGAGACACGCACACACTGTGATGTGCTGAGATACTGTGACACTGTGTGTGTGTGTTTGTGTTATAGTCATGGCCCCTTTGGCGAAGCTCACAGCGTATAAACTGACTTTCTTTTTCTTTTTGCACTCTTGTGCCACTTGATACACGTCCTGTTTCATTTACGGCGCTGGCAGCCAAACTCAGAGGTATCTTCATCTCCATCTCTCTCTCCGTCCACATCCGTCCTTCCTTCTTTTTCCACGTCTCATCAGTGCATCTGCGACCTGTGTCCTTGGGACGAGTTGGACGCTTTCCTATGATTCTAATCAGCTGATTGGCTTCACGTTTGGATGCCCCGCCATGCAAGCAGCTTCACAGAGAGAGTTTCTTTCTTGTAATCCAATTTCACCTTTTAATAAAAACTCCCAAGAAAAAGAGGCAGTGATTAGTGTACGCGTTGTGTGATTAACTGCTCTTGATCTCAAGGCAGTGGAGATTACTAAAAGGGCTTTTCTCACCTTCACAACCAAAATAAACGCAGAAGTCAGTTAAATATGTGACTGTCCCAGTGTCCATGTTTCCTCATCTCTTCCCCTGTTGGCCACAGCAGCTATGAGTGTGTTGCATGTCTGTCCATCTTTATATCACCTTGGGTGGTTTTCACATATACTCATTATAGTTACACTCAGCATCATGAAATTATCATCTGTTTGTCCATCCGGCCCACACACTCTTATCTCACTGGTATACTTTTTTGGTTCCTGTATTTTCCTCAAACTTCAGCTGTAGAAGCTTCTTTTTGAGGCAGGCTTGTCTCTGTTTGATAAGTTTAATGAGTCTTATTTTGAAACTGAGGCTCATTTTGAGGTTTCAAATGGGATTGAGAGTGAATACATCAAAGTTACTACATTGTACAAACTCAACACTTCCTGCAACTATTTTTAATTATAAGCTCTCTAGTGAACAAAAACTTTACATTTCTTAACAAAAAATTATTTTATTGTGAAATGTGAAAGTGTTCAGGCCTGTTTTTTCCTCCTGGTCTGTATTTGGGGTCTGGTCTTTTTAATTTGTTTGTATTGAATATAGCCCCGCCCATTATCAGAGAGCTGGCTTTGTATTGGTACTGGTTTTTATTTGAGGAAATGCCATAATTGTCATTACATCTTTTGTAAAGACAAAGACTACACTGTGATTGTTTGACAAATTTTTAAACAGCTGAAGTTGGACTGAGTCTGTCCCGTTCAGCATCAACAGGTCGTTGACAGATCACGCCGTGTGATGTCTGTGCTTATTGATTTCTGATGATTTGATTATTTCAGACTGTTTCACACAACTTAACAACAAAAATTACAATGAGCCAAAAAAAAAGCAAACAGTAACATAGTGTTGTGTGCAGTGTGGTGTCCACCTCACTCTCCCCAAAAGCTCTTTCTGCAGAGCCTCATGTACTTGTTGCCCACATTCACCACTTTAAGTCACTACAGGTGTCAGTGGTTGCCGGGCAATGTTACTTTTTAAGTGCAAAACACTGGTTTCATGGCGTAACCGTGTGGTTGGACACCCATAGCCACACACTGATTGTGTGATGCAGACAGATCAAGTAATCAGGGAACAGTAACTCGGTGCATATGTGTTTTCCTACTCCTGATTGTCCAGTGTTCAGCTGTGTTTGTAATTGTTTTAATGAAAGTCAATAGTGAACCAATGCCTGCAAAAGCTTGTATTTGTGTTCATGTCACAATCAGCAGTGAGTGGCAAAGTATCATTGAGTTGAGGGCCCCGTTCTGATACAATGATTGCAGGTTCTCACCACTTCAGCCCCCACCATGTAATTACTTTCAAATGCACAGGCGGGTCTCAGCCACCAGCTAGCTGATGACAGGGAACACCACAGGGCATCGCTTGGCATGGCACCGTGCAGCCCCCCCTCCTCTTCATCACCTCCCACTCCCATCACTCTCATCACTCACTGCCAGAATCCTGTTTGATTTGTTTTTTTAAAGCATCTACATGCCTCACAGGGAATATTTTGTATCTTGCTTTCCATATTCAGTTCCCACGTCTTCTTGACCCATGAATCATTCATATTTTTTTTATGTCACATGTCTGCAGTTGTTAACCATGTGACATTTGAATTGCAATTTATGAGGCTCCTGTGGTTGATTTTTTGGATTCATAACTGTCTGACACAATAACATTTCAGTCCTTGCTCTGGATTAATGTCTCTTGACCTTTTCGAGTAGAAAGGCTCCAGTTAGCTGAGGAGGTGGCATGCAAATAAGCCCAACAGCAAATTAGCAAGGCTTTTATTCTCTCTTTTATTATGTCTGCACTCAATTGACTGGACCCAGCATGTTCTTGACTTGGTAATATGTTAGCTGTTAACATATCACAAGAGTCCCTGTGTCACAAGCCTCGAGCAACAATTATTTTGAAGATGCACGGAAGAATTTTGTTGTGCCACTCGCTGGTATGAACGACTTTTAACTTGTAAAATAAAATCCAAAAGTCTGTTTTTGTTTTTTTCTTTGCTTATGGACTTATTTTACCGTATTTTCCGGACTATAAGCCGCTACTTTTTTCCGACCCTTTGAACCCTGCAGCTTAAACACCGGTGTGGCTCATGTATCGGAGGCACAAACCTCGTTAGCTTTTTACAAGCTAGCAAGCTCCGTGCCGCTGATACATTTAGCCTCGTCACATCAGACCCGGTCAGAGTGGACTACATGAAACTGTTCGAATAAATTCAATAGCGGCCTCTAGACAGGTGCGCTCAATAGTCCGGCAAATACAGTAATTTTAGCCACGACCGTTCATGTCTAATCCTTTTTTCCCTGTGTCAGTAAAGTTACAAATGTCTGTTTGTACCAATTACACAAGTCATGCACTAACCCTGCTGCTCAGTGCCAGCTGACTAAAAGCACCTGCTCAAAGAAGCAGCTTCCTCCTTTTTCTTCCTCGTTAAGCTTTGTCATTTGTCTGATCTCAACTGAGTGAAAGCTGCAGAAAACTCATTTGTAGAACATTCAAAAATTCATGGATGTTGCTTTATTATTCATCACTTCTTTCAAACTTTTACCGAGAGCCAGATTTCCTTTGGTGCTACTCATGTTCTCACTATGCAAACACACAAACATGGCGGTCCATCCCACTATAAAGGTCCCTCAGGACATGATCCCCCCCTCCTGACAAATGGAGCTTGCATTGCTGCGGTGATGCTTCTCATCTCTTTCCTGGCGACCTCGAGCCGGCACCAGACACATTACCACAGAGATGGATCTGTTTACAGTGAACCTGCGATTTGTTCCAGTATTAGAGGACACCGCCTGGCAGTGCCACAGTATTGTTGCTAAAGGCTCATCAGTGGCGCCTGACCTGCCCGTTTGGGGGCGTGTGTGTTCATGTGTGTGTAATGTGTGTCTGCATACCAGTTGTGCTATAACAGGTTCAGCAGTTTTGCACAAAAGAAACATAAAAATGCACCCAGTGAGTCTGTCTGAAATGTCTCTAATCATAGATTGGTGGAAGCTCAGTGTGTTCAGTATATTAGGGGGAAAATACCAATGCTTCCCATATGAGGACCCTTCGACTTCCTGTTACTGAATGTCACGGAAACCAGCAGGACTAATCCATTAAGGGCCATCCTCAGGGAGCGAGGAGATCAGGCCTGAACAAATTGTCACCACTTATCATTAGGACACACTTTTTTCTTTACAATACCACAGGGTGTCATTTAAAGCCCAGGCCTAAGCCCTCTCTTTATCCAGCAAAGCATGGAAATACAGCTCTGGTTTAAAAAAAAAAAATACAAGAGGATGTTGTGAAGACGAGAGGGAGCCGGAGGGAGTGTGAGAGTCACAGGACAGTGAGCGGAGAAAAACGAAGCAAGAGCTCAGAGGGTCAGATGGAAACAGTAATATTTTGCTAGGCCACCCATGTATCTGTTTTTCACTGTTATAGGAACACACTTCTTGTTATTTGTGGATTGAACAGTAAATACACCTAGATAATCACTGAAAGGAAAATTTTTTTGCAAATTATTTGTGCATGTTGGTGTAAAAATATTAAAACTACCTGCTGCATGTACCTGGCAATGACAACAAAAAAATCCAGGCCTCTCGTTTGTTTGAATGCAGCCTGACAGCTGGCACAGCAGGGGTGCAGGTGCACACGACTCTTGCAAAACAACACAGCAAAAAATAAATAAATAAATAAAAAAAATTGAACCGGGCTGGACTTGCTGCAGTCGTGCATCATCCAGTAAAGTACAAGCTCACGTTTATGGTGGATTACTTTGTAACACAGCACTGAAGTTGTACACGTTATCTTGCAGCCATCATGATAATTTGCCGATATCACAAACACATTTTGCAGAGTGCAGTAAGATTTAAAACACAGTTATCTGGTACTCTAACTGGACTTCCCTTGATAGCACATAATAGGCTTTTCCTACAAATTGAAATAATGTCTTTCCTTGATATTTTGCTTTTTAGTAAAGTGTGATAACTCTTGGATGGGATTGATTTTGTACAATCATAATCTGTGGTCAGATTTAGTTGATCTCATATACTAAAATCTGCATATTCCAAGTTTTATTTATGTTGCACTACACTTATGTAATGTTTAAGGGAAAATATGTTTATTGGAGGATGGATGACTCTTGTAGTCTGTGATCTCTGAATTTGTCTTTTTTTGTGTGTGTTTTGTGCTGAGTTATAAAATTATGTGCAGCACAATATCTTGTCTTACTTGCTTTCCACTCCCGGCTGTGTCATGTCTCAATCTGATATTGTTCATTTTTTTTACTGTTCCTTTAATCTGGCTGGTTTCCCAAACACACACATGCAGAGATGGCAGCACACACACACTCTCTCACACACACACACACACACACACACATGTAAGTATGAGTCATGCCCAGCCTCATTTTGACATGCAGCCTACTCTCCCAGGCAGAGTGCTGCCTTTTTGGATCAAACTAGATTGTTGGAGCATTAAGGCAGTAAGAGCTTCTGCAGACAAACAGGTAAACAAAACGTTTACTGTACGTCTGGCCTCTCAGCACCTGGAAGATGATTTTTGCCTCATTCCACAAATATCAAATTGAATCATTTTTATTTTACCTCTGTCTCTGCTCTCTCCTTCTTTTTCCTCACTGCTGCCAAATTTGATGTGGGGGGGTTTTGAGAACAAAAAAAATGGAAACATGTCTTCATAGCAGATTGACGTCAGTTTCAATATCTGTGAGGAGGCTTCCTCTCAGCCGTCAATGTCAGTAGCCTAATACTGCCAAGTGTGTGTGTGTGTGTGTGTGTGTGTGTGTGTTTCAAACATGGCTTCTCTTTTTTTTTCAGAATCATTTTTTCTGAGTGTTTCTTTTTAAACCTTGACATTTTGTTCTTGTGTGATTTTTATGATTTTTACTTCTGTATAAATATGACTCATCGATTAAATGAATTGTGTGTGTGTGTGTGTGTGTTTCAGCTACCATCATTTTGAATGAGCTAAACTGGACAGAAGCCTTGGAGGATGTTTTCCGGAAAAACAAAGAGGAGGATCCTTCTCTCCTCTGGCAGGTGTTCGGTTCTGCCACAGGATTGGCTCGTTATTACCCAGGTAAGGGGCCCACTTGCCAATGGGCTGCAACCTACAGCCTGCTAACTTTCCTGTGGTTCCATGTTGAATCCCAAAACTGCCACCAAGAGGGCATTTCATACTTTTTCTAGCCAGGTATATTAAGACTTGACCTTAAGCTGAGAAAGAAAAACATATATAAACACTGTATCTGCTGTGACAGTGAAATTGGTACTGACTCAAACTTCCTGGAGTGATGTCATCATCTTAAAAGACACAGAGTACGTTTGAATCTTTTGAATGAGAGCTTTGAATATGTTACATTTTCACCCTCCTTCCAGTGTTCATGCGAAACTTAGGAGTTACTTCCTGGTTCAAGCTGCATGCTTAATGCACAGGCTTACATCAAAGTCTCAACAAAATATCTTTGATCTACACTGAGGTTTAATAATCAGTCATTTAAAGTCAAACCCAAAGACCTCACCAACTCTTATTTTTTTCCAGCTCTTAGTAAAACTCACGTACCTTAAAGCCTTGTTTGTGTATTATGTCATAAACACGTTTCTCTTCCTTCTGCCAAACCTCAGCGTCCCCTTGGATTGACACCAGCAATTCAGCCAACAAGATTGATCTGTACGACGTGCGCAGACGACCGTGGTGAGTGCAACTGCTCATTATGGGATGTGCAAGTTTGTGTCTTACCGTCAGTCACTTGTCTGCTGTTTGTCAAGGGCAGACACAAGTCGCCCCGTGCAGTTGTCATATTAAACATTTATTTGCAAAAAAAAAAACTATGTTTGCATGTTGCATAAAATGATACGAGCCTTTGTACACACACACACAGTTTTGAACAATCATACCCAGGTCCCTGGTCAAAGCCAAACCCACTCAAACAAACACATCAGAGCACTATGATGATTAAGCCTCTGCACATCAAAGGCTACCAACACAAAAGCTTCATTAGTCTCCTAAAAATGATTAAAATCTGGCTGGAAGCCTCCAATATTCTTTTAACCATGTTATTAAATTTCATTAGCTTCAGACGCGCCGTCAGCTACAGAGCAGTCGAACTCTGAACAAAGACGCACAACAGTTTGTTTATTAAAGGAATGAGAGAAGAGAGGTAATTAAAAAATACAAAGGCCTGATTGATTTCACATGCAAATGATAGTAAAGTGATATTTGTTTCCATGCTGAAGGAGAAAGTAATGAGTCTGCAGGATGTGCAGTCTCTCAGGCTCAGCCTTTGTGTTACAGAGAAGTTAGTTTCTAGTTTATAATAACTGCCAGTCAGTCCTTCTGAGTGTGACTGGACACATGTATGTCTCTATATGTGCTTAAGAGTGTTTGTGTCTGTTATTACTCACCAGGTACATTCAGGGGGCGGCGTCACCCAAGGACATGCTGATCCTGGTGGATGCGTGAGTGACGACCTCATGATTCATCTATTACAGTCTGATTTTATTTTCTTTTGTGCGCCAGAAGGCCCCGACGCCGACTCTCTGACTGGCCTCGTCCCGCCGGCCGCTCACATGTGACACTGACAAACAAAAAGCAGTCATTGGACAGGGCAACCTCATTATTTACAGTCTAGTTACTCCTGCAGTGGAAGAGCTGAGACGTTCAGAGAGGATGCTGGAGGAGCGACTGTTCGGTGTTTGATTTAGGCAAATATCTTTCAACAACATCTTAGTGACCAGCATCTTGCAGAAAAAAAGTCTATGGTACGAGGGTAGCAGAGTCAAACTTGATGGACACACCTAGTCGTATTTTATATTTTAAATTACAAAATATTTTTAAGCAGACAAGTATTTAGGCTTGATAAGTTTATTTATTTATTACATATTCAACTCATATATACATCATTTTAGTTTTATTGAACTATATCATTGTGAATAGAAAAACTAACCAGATCCTGAGGCCAACACAAACCTTATTTCTCAGATATTTAACAGAACCTCATCTGCAGAAGATAGCAGGTCTCTGTTTGAGGCAGGCTTGCATTAAACCTTCATTTCTCCTCTATTTGATCATTTTAATTAGTCATATTTAGCTTTGTTTTTCCCACCTTGAATTTTCTGAAGTCATTAAAGATTCGGTAGCATCATTAGGAAGTTTTTGTATCTTCTAAACACTTGATTAATCAGCTGCAAATAGTTCCCACCAAATACACATTTTCTCTTGTGGAGTGTTTGCTAAAACTACTGAGACTGTTAAAATTTGTGACTTATATTTTAAAATTTACATCTTCATTGGGAAACAATAGGATCTGGGTGGTAGAGATGATTAAAAATCCACAGATGGACTAATGTACTGTTGGTTTTGGTCTTTTATGGTCTCAAAATATTGAATAATGTCAGTCAATGGACACCAGCATTTGAAGTGTAAATGTGTGATTCACCATTTTGGAGAACATGTGATTGTGAGTGTGATACTGTAAAGTCTTTCTGATGTCGAGACATTTTTTTTTTTTCCCTCAGGTGGAGTTTCATTATAAATGACACTCATGTCAAAGCACTGGGGCTAAATAACCATGCAATGTGATGAATGAAAAACCACATTAGTCCACTTGCAACTCTTAACACTGCACTGGTAATTGGCAACACAGACGATTGATGAGGCTCATTAAAAGCTGCCGTCGTTCTGCTTTGCTGAGAAGAACATTAAAGGGAAACTTCAATCCTTCATCAGGTTTTCAAGTTTCTGACACTTTCTGTTGTTTCACCTGCAGGAAGTAATGAAATGGTTAATTTATAGATCCATCTGAGCAGGGTATGTAGTATGAAGATTACAAACTGACCACATTGAGGGGAAACTTGGTTTAGTTTATTCACATTTGGGAAACCTCCTCTTGGATTTAATTATGACTTTGATTTGATACCTTGTGTCTTGTGTCCAAACTGCAGGAGTGGGAGTGTATCAGGCCTCACCCTCAAACTCATCCGAACATCTGTTAGCAACATGCTGGAGACGCTCTCTGACGATGACTTTGTGAACGTGGTTTATGTGAGTATTCAAGCCGCTACTACTTTCACCTCATTGTCAGTTTGTATGATTCGAAATACTGCAAACACTGTGTCCAGAAAGCTCTTGTTGATTCTCTATATATGTTGAGTTTCCAGTCACACGCGTTGATGAATGTTAATGTGGACGTGTGTTTGCAGCTTGACTGTTTGAGGAGCTTTACCCTCGGTTTGAGTCATTAGCTTTAGCATGACTGTGACCTTTAGCAGCGACTTAATGTACCACACATGGATGGATCGTCGTTGTGGCTGCATATGTGCATGGATGCATGCATGCTTGTGTGATCGTTTGTCTGACTCAAAGTATCTGTATGTATATGCAGTACATATATGTGTGTATTTATGAAGGGGGGGTGTGTATGAAAGAAGCATCTCTGGAGCACCAGGGCTGAATTCAAGTGTGACTAATAGAGCGAACACATGACACAGCTCGGCCAAGCCCTGAAATGCCACAAGATAAGTCTGACAAATGAATGTGTGCTGCACACATGGGCCACGCTTTGAATCAGTGGCATGTAATGGGGACGGGGGGGAAGCCTGTGCTTGTCCAATTGAAATTCTGTAGGAAATTCAGGCATCAAAGTTTTACCGGCGTGAAGATTGAGGAAATATTCATCCATCATCATTTAAAATCCCGTCGCCTGGTCAGTTAAACCATTTCTGCTTCCTGGTGATACTGCTGGTAGGAAGAAAAATAAGATGGTTTGTAAGGGTATCGGTGGTTATTTCCATCAGTTGAAAGAATTCGTGTGGAGTCTCAAAGATTTACAGGAAGCAATCACACTAGATGGCATGAATGCAAAGAGGCATCACTTTAACTTGGTGTTGAGCCTCTAGTGGCGGTCCCGGTGCCCTTCTCCTCTTTATGCTGTTGCTAGGTAACCATCAATTTCATCAAACCGCTTCTGTCTGTCACTTAGTAGGGGTAGTT
>OOFC01038392.1:0-16463 GCA_900323345.1 Pseudochromis fuscus
CAGAATAAATTCTTACGTTATCAGCCAAAAGCTTTTAGGACTTTTATTCCGTAATTGGCCAGTTATTATGTTATTGGCCTATTACATTTCAAAAAGGGCAAATTTATCACGTTATCGGCTGTTATTACATTATTGGCTTCAACAAGAACATTTTTAGATTTAGAGAAAGAAATAGGAGTGAGAAAAGAGAAAGACGTGAGGACTTCTGTCTCTTTACATAATAGACCTGATTCTTTCCTTTGCTTCATTACGAGGCTAAAAACAGAAGCGAGGCTCCTGTTCTTATTCTCTTTCCTAAAAATTAACTCAATCTGTTACGCCCATAAGAAATATAAGTTCTGGGGATAAGTGATATTTCAGGAGTGCACATTTCAGCAGACGAGCTTAAAAGTGAAATAAGTTGAAGAGAAATATGTTGAGTGAACTGATCCCAGCAAAGTTTAAAGAGAATAGAGAATATCAGGTACATGCAGAGCGAGGAGATGTCGTACAGGAGAGGAGGAGGAGGATTCACAGCCAGATGTGGAAATGATCAAAAGTTGATGTATTTTTGTCTGGATCATGTACACTTTCTGTAAAAAGAAAAAAAAATGAATGAAACAGTCAGTATCCACCATCCACCACCTCTCAGGCTTTCAGTCTCAGAGTGAATCATCACTGCCTCCATGGTTCATCCCATATGTGCATGTTGAATGCCAGTAGAGAACCAATATGTCTGCTCCCATCTGACTGCATTTACAAATCCTTCAAGAAATATTTTAATAAAACAAAAAACAGAAACTATTCACTGTAGAAAACATGTGAAATGATACAACTTCAGCTGCTAAAGAAACTGTTAAAGACAAAGTTTTATATTTATCTTATTCTCACATTGTCCATGTATAGACTCTATTGTTCAAACTGTTATACCCTCTGTCAGTTTTTCACACAACTGCACTTACATAACTGGTGCTAAAATAAACATCCTTAAATATGTTAGATTCAGTAAAGATTGCTTACTAAATTTAACTAAATCTATTTCTGCAGAAGCAAGACACGAGCACATACTGAAGCACAGGCCAACGACAAGTTCCTGGACGTCAGAAAAAGGAGGAAAAAAAAGTGAAACAACATTTGGACCATTGTAGGGAATAAAAACTTTAAATATTATTATAATCAAGCTGCTACTGTACAGCTGGTACAATCACAGCCACTCTCAGACACTGTAACTGTATTTACCTTCATTAAAGAGATGATGTTCTCCTGATGACTTATTTTGAGATCAGGTCTCATCCAGACAACAAATGATGAAAGTCTGAGCAACAAATGTGTCTGAAAAAATACGGTCACATCCAATTGGATTTTGTTAAAAATGTGCACACACATGCAGGATGATGTCGACAATCTGGTGGAGATCAGATATGGATTATGCCTCGGTGACGGTCTGTGCAGTGCTTTCTAGTTATATCCATCCATCCACTGTCTATACCCACTCATCCAGTTGGGTTGTGGGGGTCTGGAGCCTATAACAGGTGGTTTTGTGGTTGCATATACTTTTCAAATGCAGCATCTCAGCAACTAAGTGCAACTTTTTACTTCTTCAGCAGTAAAAAACAACCCCATTTTTTCACTCTAAAAGTTTCTCTGCCTGGAAGTTCAGACCCAAACAAGCCAATGTTGTGTGTGCGATTCATACTAAAGGTGCGATATCGACCCGGTGATGTATCGGTCCATCCCTCCTCTCTCCTCTCTCTCGCCCGATGCCAAGGCGCTCAGGATTTAGAACCACTACTGGTGTCCATCTGCACACCGGATTTAAAATGTGGCTTCGCTGTGACCCGTCTGTCGTCCGAGGCCTCTGGAGACGGAGGGAGGAGACGACGGCGTGCCAGGAAACACTCGCTCACTCCGACTCCGGCTCCACAAACATGTACAGTTATGCTGTTTTCCTGTGTGCGTGAAAAGATGTGTGAATGGTTCATGAAGGTCACTGATCATCTGCTGATAGGAACACACACTGTTTCATTGTTACTTTAATCTTAGTGGATCTTTGAAAGGCAGTTACTCTTAATATGATGATTTAAATCCAGATTAAATTTTATGGGATGAAAATGTGCTCGTATATGAGTTACTCTGGTGGACAGGAACGGTGTGACCTGTGAAAAACGAGGATGTACATGAGAGAATCTGTGTTGTGGACAATCCTGCCTGTTGGTTTAAGGCGGCTTACTGAGTTTCTGTTCCAGCCAAATCCATTTTTATTCACCCTGTGGATTATACGGCGGGTTGGCAGGGCTGCTCTCGTGGCATTAAAGCCAAAAAGAGTCCCATGCAGGTGGATACCCTGAATGTAGAGCAGGGAGGGGGGGAAATAGTGGATATATTGCAAGTGTATTTTATCCTTGCATGGCAAAAAAGACAAAGCGTTAAATGTAGAAATAAAAGCAGACAGTGTTTTGATGTTGTGATGACTCTCTGTGAGCCGCCTTCGGGTGGCGCTGACACGCCGGCGATGACAGCAGCTGTCTGGACGGCTGCTGAGGACGCACTTCTCAGCCGCCGCATGTGTGTGAAGTCCCGGGGTCGGTGCTAACAAGTGCCACTCGCCTGCAGAGAGAGACCTCGATCAGACCTCTGAGTCAGTCACCGCACACACACTGAAACCTCACTGAGAGCTCTTTATGTGAACTCCTGACATTATACCGCAGAATAATAACCTCTTAAACTTTTTATTTTAAGGTTTAAATACATCACTTCGAGGAGTAAAATGACTTCATGTGAACTTTAACAGACCAATCAAACAGAGGCTGATACATTCTGCAGGTTAGGAAAAGAAAGGCTCCTGACATCATTCGACAATTTACAGTAATACACTTAAACTATGTCCATATACTTTTGGTAACAATATACAGTTCTCCTCACTCTCAGTCAAGTGTCCATTGATTCACTGTCTCTTAGATTCATCAGTCAGTGAACTGGACATGAAACTCGTCTCTAACAAGGTGAAACCTGAAGGGATGATTTTTATGTGAACTCCTGATACTGTACCAGAGAATAAAACCTTCTTAAACTTCTCATTTTAAGGTTTAAATAAGTCATTTTAAGGAGCAAAATGATTCAATGTGAGGAGCTTTAACAGACCAAACTGAAACGCAGAGTTTTTCCTTTTATAAAAGACTCTTTATTTAAGGTTTCTCATTTTATTCAGTTAAAGGAAATTTCATTTATAATAAAGCATATGTGTGGTAACTGAATGATTAAGATGTCTCTCAGTAATTAGTACCGTATTTTCTGGACTATTGAGCGCACCTGTCTATAAGCCGCTATTGAATTTATTCAAACAGTTTCATGTGGTCCACTCTGACCGTGTCTGATGTGATGACGCTAAATGTATCGGCGGCATGGAGCTTGCTAGCTTGTAAAAAGTCAACGAGCTTCGTGCCGCCAATGCATGAGAAACATCGGTGTTTAAGTTCAAAGCATCGGGAAAAAAGTAGCAGCTTATAGTCCGGAAAATACGGTACTTTATTTCTAAATTGCGTAAATGACCATGGAAAAGTTCACTGAGCCAATGAGTGGTCTTCCTCGGCTGTATTTTCTCTTTTAAAAAGGAAACTAGACAGAAAGAAAATGTTTTAAGGAATTTTCTTAGACCCTGTTCACACTTTGTTTACAGGACCTCAGGACCCTGTTTACAGGACCTCAGCGCCGAAGAGACCGTTCAGGTTTGTAAGAACAGGCTCAAGACCCATCTTTTTAGTTTAGCTTTTAGCTGATATCTATTTAGTCTATGGCTATGTATTTGTTTTAGTATTTTAGCTAGTGAGCTAGTTTCTTTCCTATTATCATATTTTACATTTTAGCCATCATTTAGCCTTCACTTAGACTTATATTTGGTTTAACTCTAACATTATACAGTTTTACCTGTTTACTCTTAGACTCTTTAGTTTTGCGTTTTTCCTTTTTAACCATTGTTACCACATGTTTAACTTGTTACCAGTGTTTCCTCTGCACTGGGGCGGTGGCTGACTCTGGTTGGGTGGGCGTGGTCTTGTGGGTGACTGCTTTTTAATGTATGAAAAGCACTTTATAAATAAAGTTTGATTGATTGATCGATTGACTTGCTTTTAAAATGTGTCATGGGCAATCAGATCACAAGTAAAGAGACATCTCTGTTTACACCTGCATCTAACGTGCATCTCAAAACCGTCCTGCTGACCACTTGTGCTCGCAATGTCACTACGGTAACATCAGGGCATAGTTTTTGCATAACTCACCATAAGAGTGCCGGACTTTGTAAACAGTGGGTACAATTAGTTAAATCAGAGGAGAAGGCAAAATGATTCACAAACTACTGTACATGTACAGGTCATACCAAGTGTTTCAGGTGATAGGACTAAAACACTAGGACTACACTGATCCCAAATTTTTCTGTTAGGTCAAATTAGAGTTTACACTACAAAAGATATGAGATAAAATGCATCCAAGATCACCTTCACATCTGGTGTGAATGACTGGATCTCATCTTGACAGTTGTTTGGTATTTAGTGCTGTCTACCTGTGATCTAAATACCCAAGATGCATCTTAAAACACAGTGTAAACAGGGCCTTAGTTTCCTAGTAAAACAGAACATAAGGAACACTGGACCTGTGTTACTCTGAAAATATGAAGGATCAACTGGAAGATGAACATTTCTAACTTGCACTCTTACCTTCACACCCCTCTGTCCATCCTTGCCACTGGCTCCCCTTTGTCCAGGTTTTCCCTGTCATGTGGACACATTCCATTATGTGGCATTAACAAAAGAGGATGTTAGGCAAAAGATTTTTCATTTCAAAGAACTGAGTCGGAACTTACCGGCTTACCGTCGGCTCCTTTGCTGCCTGCATCACCCTGCAAATGAGCAGGAAAAAAAAATCACTATCCGAATTTCTATGAATTGATAAAAATGGATGGGTTTTTTAAATTGGTAATTCGCATTTCATAAAAAGGTGGAACCCACAGGCAGCCATGTCAAATGATTTTAGGTTTTTGACTACCTAAGCTTTTTGCTAATAAGTTTCCCGCTGAGGAAAATCCCTATGGCAGACAGTTTGGGGCCCTAAAATTAGTGCACCGCTGTGATTATCTTCCTCATGAAGTTTATTAAGAGCCCCCACTCAGAAACCTACTGAGTGAGCTCCTCCTTATGTAAGCCTCGTCTGCTATTGAGGTCAACTACTCTCGGCGCTGTTTCTTTTTCTGTTGCTTACCTTCTCTCCTTTAAAACCAGGTGAGTGTACAGATCCCGGCTCCCCCTGTGGAACAGTACAAGTGGATGATATATCATTTTAATAAGCTGCTTATCATTGCTCACGCATGCGAGCAAACACACAGACGCAAACAAAATTAGAAATTGAAATGTAGTCAAACAAAACAAACGATCAGTTTTCTGCTGCCATTTCTTGGTATATATCATTGCTTCTTTTCAGTAGGACCCAAGTCCAAAGAAGATAAGAGTTCTTGTTGTTGTTTTCACCTTGTTTATGCGTAGTGCTTTAATTTTTGTTCAGCCCCAGGATTGCATCACTTCTTACTGAAAACAGACTTACTGGTTCCCCTTTCATCCCAATCCCAGGTTCTCCCTTCTCGCCCTTCTGGAGCAGGTTCTGGGTCATGACCCCGGGGACAGCGTTAGGCGGCAACTCTCCGAGAGTGGGGCACACAGAGCATGGCTCTCCCTTAAAAGCACACAGACAGATCAGAGGTGGGTCAAAGATAATTATCCACAGCAGGACTCCTTAAAAAGTGTCAGTCAAGGGAAAAAAAACCAACACAAATTAAAGATGGTGAGAAATGTTCTGGTATTTCAGAACAGCTGCAACACTTGCAGGTCTAGCACAAAAACAAAGTAAGGTTAGCAGATCACAGTAAGTCATGAACTTGTATGTATACACAAAGGACAAAGCAAAGGTGATGTTACTCGTTGGTTTGTATGTGGTTTGAATGGTACCAAGTTTTTTGGAGCCAGCAGTGACCATATTTGAATATGACAGGAGGGGCGAGAAGGAGGGTCTGACCCTTGAGACTCACTATGAGATGATTTAGGTCTCACTGGAGATCAGATCTGTCAATCAAACTAACACTGCTCCTAATTCTCTCTCTTTTAGAAGTCTAATGTCTACTGAATGATGAAATCATTTTCAACTGAACCACCAGATCATTCAGAAGTCTTTAGACTTTAGCTAATGACATCAGAATGACATGAAAAAATGTATTGACTGAGTAATTCAGGATTGAAAATGGGGATTTTTGAATCAAAGTCAATTGGAGTTTTTTGGAGCCAACATCTAGTGGCCAATTGAACTTTTTTGCACTTTGGCATTAGCTTCACTTTTAAGACCAGGTTGCTCTGTCCGTTTCTAAATATAGTCTATGGGGTAGGTCTATCTCGCCAATGACCAAATAAAGTCATCTGAAATAGTTTTATCATAAGATTAAAGACAACAAACTGACCTTTTCTCCTTTGGCGCCATCTGCTCCTGCTTCTCCCTGCAATAAACATATCAAAAACAGACATCAGAGAACATAAATTAGCCCCAGCTCGTCCTCACAAGCATGTTTTCCTTGAGATGTCATGTCTGAACATGGTGTGGGAAGCATGCTGGTCATTGCAATTAGATGTGGGAGCTTATCAGCAATGCAGGTGGGCGTGTGGACTCATGTACATGCATTGTACATCCAATGCACTCATGCATTCATGTACATACATGCATGGTGAGTAGGAGCTTATCAGTCAAGTGCGTGTGTGTGTGTGTGTGTGTGTGTGTGTGTGTGTGTGTGTGTGTGTGTGCACTATTGTCTCCTATGTATTTCGTAGAGTTCAGTTCAGCTAGTTTGCTTGCGTCTGTTTTAGGGAGGAAGTCTACAATGCTGATGTTAGCATATCTGAACGTGTAGGAATGCAGATGAGTGCGTATAGGTCACACTTCCACAGAATATGAATGAACCATAAGCGGGAAATGAATGAGCTGGAACTCCATACCTTATGTCCTGCCTTGCCATCTGCACCTCGAGGCCCCTGGTAAAAATAGAGAGATAGAAAAAAAAGGAGAAGGGAGCAGAGATGATCCAGAAGTAAGAACGGTGTTAGTTCAACTTTGTAAGAGTGAGGTCATATCTCCCTCTCCCTCGCTCTACCTCCTTCTCCTTCTGCCCTAACCAGGTATGACAGATGGATGCTGGCACTATTGGAAATCGTTGCACAGAGAATCTCATAAGGCTCGAGATTTATTTTCCTTTTTCCCCTCCCACAAATCATTCTCTCTTTCACCTGCTGGGGTAAATGGGGAGATGCAGAACGAACAGAGGGAGAAACACAATGCGCGGTAGATGTTCAGTCCTGACTCACTAGAGAGACAGAAATACACGTTAAGATTACATTAAGGGAAAAGACCTTGCGCCTTGGAGAATAAACTTTTTGACAGCGTGTATCGCGCCATCTCCCCTTGAGCTGCTGCAACACTGCGAGAATTACAAGTGCAAATACAACCCCAAGGTGGAAATAAACGCTGTGCTTTCCCCTTCCGAATGATAAGAAAAATAAAATATATGCGCTATCAAACAAGTGCTCAAGGTTCAATTGTCAGCTACAGCTCAGACCGTGTCTACAGCACCCTAATAAAACATGTAGCAAGATCGTAAAGATGTTAAACTGAAGCATTCCGGGCAGGTGCCGAATGCATTACTGTTTGACATTACGGTCAATCTGTTGTACTTACAGGCAGTCCTCTCTCTCCTATCGCTGCTAATCCAGGCTCTCCTTTAGGGCCGGGCTTCCCCTGTAAAGCCACTGTGTTGCCCACTTCTGAAGGCAGCACTGGGCACACTTCACACGGGTCACCCTGAGGATTGAACACGAGTCAAACACACAATGTGTCAATAAAAAGAGCATGCAGATAAAGAGACTAAGGGCAGTGTTTACGAGGTATTATACCTTCTCTCCTTTAGACCCAGCCGGTCCTCTCGGTCCCTAGGAAAACAGCAGAATCCAAATCAAACACTGATGTATCGGCTCACAGTGAGAATACTGTCTACTGGAAGCTCATGCATACATTAGTGAATACCAATCAATGTTTAAAAAAGTCTCTCACTTGATCTCCCGGCAATCCGTCTCTTCCTGAAGGTCCAGAATCTCCCTGTTAACACAAAATGAAAACTGAGAACCATCCTACAAAAAATGCTCTCTTTTTAACTTAATTTTGCATTTGCAAGCCTAAGGATGTTATAAATTTTGAAATCCACACAAGATCCTGCAATACTTCAAAGAAGCTGAAGACATAACATCAACAAAATGGGGTTATGATGTTAATATGCTCGCCTAGATCAATGGTTTCTTATAGGTTGAGCTCTGCTACTTTTTTCCCACTTCACCCATCATGTTGTAAAAATGTTCTGTTGAATGTCTTACAAAGAAGATGTTATTTAAAACAGTCTTCCTCTCAAAATTGTGATTTGGTCATTGCACTGACTGTGCAGAACGATGTATGTTTGACTCAAGAAGAGTGTTTTCAAAATACTCTGCTGGAAGTGGGAAGTTTCCATGCTCAACCTAAAATCGGACTTTAAAGTGTACCTGCAAGCAAAACTAGTTCGGAAGCCAATCCTGGTCCAATGGGCAATTTACAAACGTGTGATGTGAAAACTTGAAGCTTGCATTGCTTGCATCACTTTCAGCAAGGGAGCAGACAGCTTGTATCAAGTACTTTAATTCTTGAAATGAAAACTATTTGCTTAATAGATGCGTAGCTGTCGTTTTAAGAATTTCCAAAAACCTAGAAGACTTTTTTTTATTAATTCAAAGCAAAGAATTGGTTCCTTCTTATCTTCAAATAAGAACGGCTAGCTGGAATAGACAATGTAAAATTATATCCAAGGAGGAGTACTTGTTTAACCTTTACCCTAAGCTAATTAGTTTACCTGTCAGTAGGTAACTATTGCAACAGCTTAGATCTTGATTACAGTCAAATACTTCAAGTTCTCCGCCAATACAAGTAGCTAAAGCTTTCACAATTTAACCATTATGATTAGCTAAATATGTCAACATTTTAGCATTTAGCTAACTGATGCAATAGTCCGTAAGTATATTATTAAGTATTTCAACTGTGTATTTATTGAAATACTGTATGTATGAAATACTGTATGTAAAAATGCATGTATAGGGAACTTTCTAGAGAGTATTTAGCCCTGATATTTAGCTCACTTAATGGTTTATCTAATACACTATTACAATTATTTAGCCACAACATTTAGCTGACTAATTCAACTATATTTTCATTGCATTTAGCTAGCTATTTCAATTGTTCAAGCATCAATTTAAGGTAACTTTTTGTAACTGTTTCACCAATTCAACTGTTTATTCCCAACTGTCCGTGAACACTTTTAATGTTTATTCAATACTTAGCTAGATATCAACCCTGCATCTGTTACTTTTACTGAAAAATTTTAAGTTCTCTCGCTCATTACCTATATATTTACCTCCTTGAATGTATTTTTAAATCACATCTTAACTCTTACTTTTTTTAGAAGTCCCATCCAACCATAAAGATAGAATTACCCCTGGTTGTCCACAGTCTTTATTACTTTCACTTACCATCGTAAAGGGGCCCATATTCAATAATAACTTGATGAAAAATTTAAGCCTACCTTTTCTCCTTTTGCACCGCCCGGTTCACCAGGAGGTCCCTGGCAGGAAAAAGAGTACATGTATCTTTTTAAATACCTTTTATTTTAGACTTTTGTCAAGGACAATGAAAAAAGGAGTTCTGCCAAGTCATGTCATGCACTTCTAAGAGCATTGTCAAATAAAACTATGTTTTGGTCAAACTTAGACCATCTCTAAGAAGAGTATGAGGACATTAAGATAATCAATGCAAGGACATCCAATAAGTGGTTATATCCTTCTTTTTTCCTCCTTCAGAGTTCTTTAATTAATAAAAGCACACTCACTGGAGGACCTGGCTTTCCACTTCCTGGCAAGCCTGGAAGTCCGGGCTTCCCTGGCTCCCCAGCTAACCCTTCAGGACCCACCATACCTGGGGTACCCTGGGAAGTTAAACACATTTCTATTAAACTGAAAATGCACTGAATATATGTGACAGACAGGTTGATGGTAGAAACCCCCAGACTTAATGCAGACAGACCTTCTGTCCCTTGGGGCCGACAACACAGATGGACCCCGCTCGTCCCTGGGAAATGGAGACAGACAGAGAAAGTAGTGACATCATCAGTGCTAGTCCCAGAGTAATCAAACAACTTCTGCTGAAATCTATCTCAGAAACGTCTTCATAAATTGTTAAAAAGACACTTGTTGATTTCCCCTCATTTGTTTGACATTTTACAACAGGAAATAGAAAGAGGGAGAATTGCAGAGCCCGTAAGATGTATTATCTTCAGTGGTGCATATGCAATATTTTCTGCCTGCCTGATTCAAGTCACATCAACAAGCACATTCATATTCACAATGTCAGATGGATGGGAGGCTTAAGAAAATCTATCCTCCACCAAATCCATCTGGCCACGACAAGCACTTAGCCTGGTGAACAGCTAAATGTGAGGGCGTCTGATGCCGAAAACCAGGGGAATATCTCAGAGCACACACACGTTGTAATTTGTTCCTCAAAACTTTTCATGCGTCTACAGGATCACTGCACCGAACAGGGAAGATTAAAAGGTTTAAGTCTTCCTGAATAGACGCCTGCCTGTGTGAGAGACGAACAGCACAGTCAATGAGGCAGCATTGATTGTGCAAGCTTTGTTGCTCTAGCCTAATCTAACAGGCATTAACAGGCCGACTTAACGCAATGGGAGAGGGGGGGGCAGGGGGTTTGAACAGATATCAATGGGAGTCAGAGCTTAAAGAGTAATACTGTATAAGTTTACTGGATATCCGGTCTAGCTTGATAAAACTGGAGGCGTAAGTGGATGTGTAAGTATATTAGTGCCTGCATTTGTAGTACTGAAAATATAGATATTTAGCTACTGTCTGACTTCACCTCAAAGCAAATTTAATGCAAGAAATACACTCGTTGTAATGAAACAGAAGGGATACAAAACACCTACATCCTTCCCTGGAGTGCCTGTCAGACCCTGCAGACCAAGCTCTCCCTTCTGACCTTTTTCGCCCTAGACGAAGCCAGTGGGAGAAAAAAAAAGATGTGAGAATTTAATTAGATGATTATTAGAAGGTCATATCTTCATTATTCATCACCAAAAGTTTCTTAAACTGTTCACCTTGTACCCAGCTGCTTCGCCCCAGTTGGCAGGCGTCGCCTGTAGAGAGAGGGAATGGAGACAAGGCCCAGATCAATGACCTGGCTCTAAAGAGACAGCACACACACCACTGGAGCATAGCAAACAACACAGTGACCAGTCAGCAACCCGTATGGACTACCAGCAGGAGCCATCTGCCATTCACACACACATACATACACACACACACACCCTGAAAAAATAGGAACAGGCAAAATAGGAACAGACATTCACATTATGTGCAATAATCTTAAGTATATACAGCTGCATGTACAGCATATGAAACTAGCATTCTGTGTAAACAGTCACAGAGACCTGCACACAGACCAGTAAATAAACATGCAAAGCACACCACCATCCCCACTGCATAATTAATACTGGAACTGGATGCTTTAAAATGAAGTTTTGAATATAGATCAAACTAAATAGCTGTGGGGTTAGCCGGGTTGGACGGCAGCAGGATGTGCTGTTTGTAACCTGTAGCAGAATACTGGCAACTCACCGAGTCTCCTTTCTCTCCCTTCTGGCCCTTGGGTCCCTCTGTGCACTGGGGTTAGAGACACTTGGTTGGCATGTATCATCAAAGAGCACTTTTGGTGAAAATTTCAGGCTCGCTGCGCTGCGTGCCAAATAACGAAACAATGCTTTTTTTCTGCAAGATGGGGCATGGCGTGAGAGCGAGGCACAATGGAAAAGTTACTTACTGGACCTGAATGGGAGCCAGAACAGTCATCACCCTGAGATGGAGAGAGAGAGGCAGAGGAGAAGAGTGATTGCTTGTGGGTGAGGAACAGAATCAGTGAGCGCTGGGGAATGGCTATCAACTAGGTGGTGTATTGGTCCATGGCCAGCATCATATTAAGCTACAGCAGCATCAAAGTGTGTGTGTGTGTGTGTGTGTGTGTGTGTGTGTGTGTGTGTGTGTGTGTGTGTGTGTGTGTGAGAGTGTGTGTGGATGTGTGTGTGTGGATGATGGCTCGACATGTCTGGGCACTTGTGATGACATCACACATTCCACTGATATTAGTGTTACAACCACATACAGATTTGTCAGCCTGTTTACACTCGGCGGATGTCCTTCAAACTCACCCGGTCGCCTTTTTCCCCTTTCAACCCGGCAGCCCCACCGAACTTTACTACCTGCAACACACACAAACACAGAGTTACACACTCCCCCGGTTTTATACTTCTGACATGATCTAGTGGAAAGAAGTGAAAGTAAAGATCAGTGATCCTTACATTTTCTTCCCTATTCAGGAGTAAACAACCAGCACACTACAGACAGACACAGAGAAAGGGAGATTTATTATTATAATGTACTTAATAACTCACTGAAGGAGTGCGTGAAGAAAAAAAGGGTTTGTGTAGTTTCTGTTGTCTCCTGGCAGTGGCACTGTTGCACAAAAACTAAACTTTGCTGAATCCTCCTGTGCTGCTATAGTATGCAGTTAAAAAAAAGCATGAGAGGTGGGCAAGTGGGCACGCACATAGCCACACACACGCTCACGCTCTTCCCACGGGAGATGGAGATCAATAGGAATGTCTGATTCCCACAGCACGGGAGTGAGCCGACCAGCTGCTCCTCACAGGGAGGGCACACACATACATGCACACACATGCACATACCAAATAAGGAATAGCCATTATAAATAACTGAAGCATTTTTTAGCAGAAGCCAGTAATGAGACCCGAACCCCCCCCAACACCACCACTCGTGTGCCTTCGTTTCACACACCAGGAAGTTTGCATATGTGCTGAAGCTATGACTATGAGTTTGCTGAAAATGCACAGAGACAATGTGTAACTCTCTCTCTTCTTTTTTTTTTTCTTTCGCCCCCCTTCCCCTTCCCACATACAAGCTACAAATCTATCAATGGCTGGCTACACCAGCTGCAGAGACGAGTCATTCTTTCCAAGCTCTTGTCTGTGACTGTGGGTTTAGTCAAGTCCTTATTTACAGTGCTTGCAATCTAAAACCACTGCAGCCGGTTTATTTTCTTCATTATTTAAGGTCAGACGGCTGCAAAAGAGCAGAACGCCTTTATCTGTGGACTGAAACTGAAAACTGTAGCAAAATATCCTTTTAATTCAGCCTGTCTTTACGACTCTTGATAATTGTGCAGCAGAAGTCCAATCTAATCCTTATTCAGATCATTTACTACCATAATCACACTAATTGAAATGCCGGCTTGACATATTTGTTGGTATTGGCGATGCAGTGCATAATATCAGCTTGTATCATCAATGGATTCCTGTGGGTAGTATGCCTATCTTTACACTGAACAACAAAAAAAAAAAGAAAAACTGTCACTGGTGTAATCAGATCAAATTCAATTCACCGCACAAAAAGGAAAAAAAGTCACTTTTGTTTCTTTTGCAAGTGTGTGTGTGTGTGTGTGTTTGTGTGTGTGTACGCCCCGAGTGGCAGGGCAAGCTGTGAGCTCCAACCCAGGTAATAACCCACATCGAGGAAGTCAGGGGAGGCGGCCAGCTGCATTAGTAAGCACACACAGGAGCAACATAATGAAGCGTCTGGAGTTTTGTATTCTATTTGTGAACAGAACATGCCTATTGTAGGTGAATGACAAAATTAATAGGCAGCAGCAACTCCCGACTGAGACTCAGCGCATAATGAGGTGTAAATCAGTCCTCAGTCAGTCAGCAAGCTGGGTATGTGTGAGGGAGGCAGGAGGAAATAGACCAAGAGTTTCTTTTTTTAAAGTCCCATGTACAACACACATATACAGAAAAACAATGGTGCACACATATAGCCTGTATTTTGTCTTCCTGCAGCAATTTATCTTTATCCATATACCTGCTCATCCTGTACTATTTAAAGGTGTATGGGCTAAGGTACATGCCGGACCGTTAGTCCATTCAAAGGCGTTACCCCCAGTTCACCTAACCTGCATGTCTTTTTGTTGGACTGTGGAAAGTGCACACAAAGAAAATGCAAATAGTGCTTTTGGAAAGCCAGGACTTTCTTGCGTGAGGTCTTAGTTTGAGCTCCTATACCGTCCCACAAGCCTCATAAGAAATTCAATACTGTTAAATCACATGTGTGTATGTAAATTCAGAGGCTTACTTTTTCTGCAATATCCTTGGATGCAAAAATCCCCTGTTTGTAGAAAGACAGAGAGAAGACAAGATGAAAAGTGTCAGACCTTTTTCCTTTTTTTTGGCTTGACGTTGGTCCATAATCGTTGCGTGTCTACATTCGATGATATTGATGGCAGTATCGTCACCAACATTGGCTCAGCTAACGTTCAGAGATGCAGAATCCAACACAGAGCAGGAACATTATTTAGTTTGGTTGTCTTCGTTTTGGCACCAGTGTAACCAGCGTCTTATTTCACTTATAATTCTTTCTCAAATTATATCAAGAAAGGAATTCACTCTGCTGTGGAGTTTGGAGCTCCGAGTCGGCTCAGCCCGACAGCTCTGCTGCATTTCATAGTAAGAGTCTCTTGACATTCGCAGAAATAGCAGGATTACCATTTGAAAGTTGTCATAATATCTACATGATATGACATTTTTGGCATACGGAAGCTGTTGACTTCCTTTTGTATATGCAGTGCCTCCCTTTAAATCTTGTTGCCATTACAATTCATTGCATCAGATAAATAATGGAGAAAGATGGAAAAAGGGGCCATCTTGGTTTCAGATGCGGGTCATTAGCAGTTTTTCTTTATTCTTGGGTTTCGTAAAAAAAAAAAAAAGACATGAAAGAGGATGAGTCAAGAGAGGAACAGAAGTGCTGTACCTCATGAGCCTGGAGGTAAATAAAGAAATGGACCCTGCTGTGCACAGAATTATAAATCCGACTTAAAAAAAAAAAGAGTCAACAGCGAGAAGTACGACTGCAAAGCTTAGCAGAAACAATCTCTCCAAGGTGGCAAGTGGGAAGAAAAAAGAAAGAGTTTCAGCAAAGGGAAGACAGGAGAAGTCATTTTACAGCTGGTGTAGGACTTTGTCGTAAAAAGTCAAGTGGACCCACACAGAGGCTGTAGAAACAAGATACAAAGAAGCATCTGGGCCTTCTGAGGACTAGATGACCTTTCAGCTGGGAGCCGGGTTGAAGGGAAGGGAAGAAGAAAAGGAGGGTTACAGTGCTGGTAGATAAGGAATAGTGTTGGGGGAGATTTGTCATAGCTCAGAAAGGTAGTGACTGCTGTGACCCTCACACAGACAGAGGCAATGATACACATACACACACACACACACACACACACACACACACACACACACACACACACACAGCTGTACAAAACCCGATTTGATAGTAGCTGAAAAGACAAGTTGTTTTAAGATTAATCACCAGAAGATGGGGTTCAATACTGCACATCAGTTCAATCAATTAAGTCTCTTGTATGTCACTGAGCTGTCATTACAAAGACCAACCAAACAGTGTTCAAGCCAGCAAAATGTATTTTACGGAAATGTGCATATAATTATGAAGAAGGAAATCCTAGGTATGGAACAGCATATTGGTTGATTCTGAAATTGACTGTTTACCTCAAAATAAGCATTTACACAATATCCAGGATTTGTATATGACTGTGTGGAGATGATGTTTTTGCTCCTCTTTGTTCCATACAGGAAGTGCATCTAGTTAAGTCAGTCACACTGACTTCAGCCAGGAAAATAAAAAGCTATTGAGACTTGAGCTATTGAAAACTCTTTCACAAGAGTGTCCTGTGTGAGACAGCAAAAGTTACACAGCAATAGACAAAAATATATAAGTACCGTATTTTCCGCACTATAAGGAGCATCGGATTATAAGGCGCACCTTCAATGAATGACCTATTTTAAAACTGTTTTCATATATAAGGCGCACCGCATTATAAGGCGCATAGAATAGAAACTACTGTAGTGTCTGGAGTTGTGTTATCATCCATCTAGATGAAGCTGCACTAAAGTGAATGTCAACAAAACAGTCAGATAAGTCAGTCAGTCAAACTTTATTAATAGAAAACAAACCAACATTCTGACAACTCCGTTCACTCCCAAAACAAGCTAGTACATTCACAATACGGTATCGTACGTACCGGTAGCTTTTACCGCTATTTGCGCCGCCTTCGTTGAAAACAATGTATTTCCAACTCCATTTGTCACAGTTCAAAGCTACATGAACAGCTGTTTTATTTTTTTCCCCGAGGTAACATCAGTGACGTAGTATTATCTTTTACCAACA
>OOFC01038397.1:0-23138 GCA_900323345.1 Pseudochromis fuscus
TACTGTTACTGTTACTGTTACAACTACTCTACTACTACACCTGCTACTGCTACTGTTACAACTACAGCTACTACACCTGCTACTGCTACTGTTACAACTACTACTACTACTACCACTGCTACTGCTACTACCACTGCTACTGCTACTGTTACTGTTACTGTTACAACTACTACCACTACTACCACTGCTACTGTTACAACTACTACTGCTACTGCTACTGCTACTGTTACTGTTACAACTACTACCACTACTACCACTGCTACTGTTACAACTACTACTGCTACTGCTACTGTTACTGTTACTGTTACAACTACTACCACTACTACCACTGCTACTGCTACTACTACTACTACTACTACCACTACTGCTGCTACTGCTACTACTGCTACTACTACTACTACCACTACTGCTGCTACTGCTACTACTGCTACTACTACTACTACCACTGCTACCGCTGCTTCTTCGGATGCTGCTAATACTGGTTTTAATACTACTACTACTTTGTCTTTTACTTCTTGTTATATTTTGTCTTATCCTACTACTTCTTCTCCCACCACTACTTCTTTTTCTACTTCATTTTCTACTACTACTTCTACGACTACTTCTTTTACCTTTTCTACTATCACTGTAGTTTGTCTTGTCTCCCTCTTTGTCTTCTGCTCCTACTACTCCCCCCAGTACTTCTACTACTTCTTCTAGTTTTATTATTACTACTACTTTGTCTTCTCCCACTTCTTTTAGTTTTACTACTTCTTCATATTCACAACTTTCTTCTTCATCCCTCCTTCCCACCGCAACAGTTTTATCTTTCAACTCCACCTCTTGAATTTTCCACCATGTTATCTCACATGTTGTGAGACTCAGGTTGTAGAGCGGCTCGCCTGTGAATGTTGAAGTGTCCTTGGGCAAGACACTGAACCCTAAGTTGCTCCCAATGGTGGCTAGCACCTTGCATGGCAGCTCGGTAGCCATTGGTGTGTGAGTGTGTGTGTGACTGGGTGAATGAGTTGCCTTGTAAAGCACTTTGGGACCTAGCTAAGGTCATGAAAGTGCTTTATAAATGTACTGCATTTAGCATGTGACCTCGTCCTTCTTCCTATTTCCCTGTTTATATCCCACTCTCTTCACTTTTCCACCTTTTTATCTCCAGATTTTGTTTCTCATCTCCTCACCACCTCCCTCTTTTACTCACTCTCTCAGCCTCTTGCTTGTTTTATCTCCTGCTCCCTGTTGCTTCTCTTCCTCCTGCTTTTCTTGTTACACCTCCATCTTTCTCACCTCCTTGCCTTCATCTCTTCTTCCTCATCTTCACCCCCATCCATTCTTCATTTTCTCACCTTCTCCTTATCCTCCTCTTTCCATTACCTTCTTCCACCAGTTTTCTTCTCCTCCTCCTCCTCTTCAGCTTCTCTCCTCCCACTTTTTCTTGTGTTTATGTTCTCAGCTCCTGGAAGTCAGTATGTGCCACTCCTCCTCCTACTCCTCCTCCTCCTCCTCCTCCTCCTCTCTTAATCTAACTCTCTTCTCAGCCCTCCCCGATCCTTCCTCCTCCCTCTCTGCTACGCTCAGTCTCTGCTTCACTCTCTACATTAGCTGCCGGTCGTCCGTCTCATTCAGCTGTGATGTGTTTGTTTTTCTGAGTAAAGTCTGGACATCAGAGAAGCTGCAGGACTGATTGTTTGAGGATTTTAATTCAGAGGAAGTGACGCCCCCATTCAGGTACAAACTGTGTGTGTTTGTGTGTTCATGTGTGTCAAGTGCACTTTGGCATCTTGGACTCTATGACAGATTTTCAATTTCAAAAATGTGACAGAAACAAGACTCAACATGAGTTACTTGTTGAGATTTAAACATTTTAAAACAGCTCGACAGAGAAAATCTCAAATTGTGAATCACTGGTTTGACCTAAAATCTTCCCAAAAAAGTTGAATGATATGCCTAAAATAACTTTTTATGTGTGCCAACCTCCACCCGGTAACTGTGTTAGCTAATATTAGCATTATTTTGTGAACCCCATAATTCATTCATTTTAAGATGGGAAACACGCCGACTTTGTTAAATCCCACTTATTAGGTCAAGAATGTGAGAATAATTTAACATGATACAATCCTGAGAGAAACATTTCACAAACAAGTGAAAGTAAATGAGAATAAAGATCTAAATAGAGGAAACTGTTTTATTGTAAAGCAGAGACTTTGGTCACAGTGTCTTCTGTTCCTTCTTACAATGTCACAGTTTGCTTGTAAACAAACAAAGGTTTTGCTTTTATCCTTTTAATCCTCTCTGATTAATATTCGACTTAACTTCCAGAGTCTTTGTAAACCCCTGAAACTCTGTGTGTGTGTGTGTCTGTGTGTGTGTGTGTGGACTTGTTTTACTTTACGTTGTGGTCACATTCTGAGGACTCGACAAAAACCATCTCATGTACATGAATGAAGACTTCAGTTCAGGATTATGGTAATGGATGTAAGTCTCTGTGTGTGTGTGTGTGTGTGTGTGTGTGTGTGTGTGTGTGTGTGTGTGTGTGTGTCCTTGTTGCTGAATGACTAAGTACCTTTGCATACTAACGAGGCTCAGTTGTGATTTGAGAACATCCTAAAGAGACGAGATTTAATTAATAAATTCTGGGAAGACACTTTGTGGACTAATGTGAAGATAAACTTCCCTCATTAGAAGTAATCAAGGGACCACAGCAGGAATTGAACACGGTAGTTACGTGATTCAATACTGAGAATGAGACTGAATGTGGTTATTAATGAGCCTATCAGAGGACAGCTGTTAAGAGGCGGGGTCACGATCTATATGTTTGGTAGTTGCAGTAGTGCTTATGTTAATAAAAAACTCATAGACTCTGTACTGACATGGAAGAAGCAGCTGGGACACAGACATCAAGCCAAAGTGGAACTGCAGAAAAGTGCAATACCACTGATGCCCACTAGAGGCTGGCTCCAAAAAACTCTGGTTTCAGTTGACTTCAATTCAAAAATCCTCAATTTCAATCCTGAAATATTCAGTCAATACATTTTTCCACAAGTCATTGTGATGTCATTAGATAAAGTCGACTCTTCTCCTCAGGGATCTGTTCCATCTGAAAATCATTTTATCATTAAGGAGAGAGATGTAGGGGTGTGGTTAGTTTGATTGACAGGTCTGGTTTCCAGTGAGAGTAGAGCTGAACTGTAGTCTCATACACATTGGACAGTGTCCTCGGGGTCGAGGGTTATGATGTGTTCACACCATCTATAATACAGAAATGCAAAGATGCGAGTATAAGGGCATATCAGGGTTTACCAAACCGCAAGTAAAAGTGTTTTCCGAAGAAAATATTTAGTGTGTGTGCACAAGCTGTCAAAACATCCACCATACTTGTGACGTCATCGTAAGAACGATCAGTGTGGCACACATCAAAACCAGCAAAAGTCATTTTCTGACAATTCAAACTCAAGTGAAGATAGAAAGTGAAAATGACAGGGGGGTGATGAAGCACGTACAGGAAACATTTTCCCCTAAAAACTTCTAATTATAAGTTACACAAAACGTGAACTTTCCCTCCCTAAAATGTTTTTTCAGACGGTTTACGCTAACAAGCTAAACGGTGGTTTGCATTTAGGGCGTTTTTGGATCTGGACATTATTCAACTAGTTTTAACAATGAATCAAGAAACATCGACACTGATGCTGTAAACGCTGATTTTTACTGCAACTATGATAATATTGTAGCGCCCCACCCAGGACGCAGTGGAAGGACACACAAACACTTGTCACTGCAGAACGATGCTTCATTAAAGCATTGCACAACTGGTCACTGTCGGCTGCGACCATGCTACAGCTAACACAGCCACACTCGCCTCCGTACTCCAACTCTCTCCCACACACACACATCCATCACACGCCCCTCGGACCATCTCCACGCACAACCATGACTTTGGCAGAATAACAGCAGCAGTGCCTACGATATACAACAACAAGGATGCATACGTGTAGGATCAAACAGTACAAGGTCTCTGGACATGTAGTTGTCGTGACTTACCTGACTGACAGTCAGGGATGCCTGTCACTCTGTGTGTGATCAGCGACTCAGCCCTTCAGCCATCGATTTTATCCACAAATGTGGCTAAATCCACACGAATCATACAACAAACTTGGCTAGGAGTCAAATTCTGTTTCAGGCAGTAACCTGCTGCATAGATCTCCTAAATAATGTTACAGAAGCACATTTACAAGAGCAATTCTTCAGCCAAACCAAATGTCAACAGGGCACAAGGTTCTCACACTGACGTCACTTCCTGCTTCTTCTCCGATCTGCACGTTTTGTCCAGTGCTATTGTTTTTTGCTAGTGTGCATTTAAAATCATGAGTTTTATGGACAAACCAGGCGGTTAATCACAACGCCACTTATTGCTTCCCATCCAGTTTTTTTGTTGCAAGGATAATGAAATAAATCAAAATCCTGTCAATTTGATGTCACATTATCGTAGTTTCACCGTGTAAACAGTCGTTAATGCTGCCGAGATGCAACTTTTCATGATATTTTATCCATTTCTTCTCCATCACCCTGACTGAAAGCTGGAAATGTATAACCACCATGTAAAACAGCATATTTTTTCCCCTCAGGACGACTGTTTTCTTTAAAGGCTCGGCTCCCTGTTTAAACCCTGTTTCCTGCCTTCATGCTGCCCTAATGGCTTTGCTGCTTCATTGGAGAGAGACAATAAGTTTACCATAGGCTCCCTCTGTGAACGCCACAGCTAAAAATAAGTCATCAGTGCGTAAAATATGTCCCTGTACTTTCCAACGCCTTTTCCCCTCCGTCAGTTCTCGCTGTTTGTCCCAATTTATGCAGTTTTATGAACGTACAGTGGCACATACAGGTTATTGAAGATAATAATAATAATAATAATAAAGATAGTAATAATATACTTATTTCATCCATGAAAGCACGAGACTAATGAACTGTTTTAAAGTGACTTCACTGTGATTTAAAAGGTTTTGTTGGCTTCACAATAACTTGTGGTTATGAGGGCTTTGTGAACATATTGATTGTTGTGTACTTGATGTGCAGGGAGTGAGTTGGGATTAAAGTCCACCTGAAATGGCTTTTCCAGAGTATCTGTCTCCTGTATCGTGATGTATTTCTGACAAAAACAGCACATGTGGCTTTTTATTCACTGTCAGTGTCACCAAACAGATGGTCATGATGTCAATGTCAGTGGCAAAGTTACAACCTTCCAGTGACTCAGGAGGAATAAACGACCTCATCACCTCCTGCTGATGAATGAGAACCTTCTTTCTCATCTGGCTCAGAGGTGGATGCAGGATGAACAGGTTGAGGTCGACAATGAGGAGACAAGTGAACACAAACAGTCGCACAACAACCTGGTGGTTTGAAAACAACAGCCGAGTGAAGAGCATCTGTTAACCATCACACTGTGCTCCTTCTGCTTTATCACCTCATCAGGCAGCAGGTTACAACAACACACACAGCTTAAGTGAACACATTTCTTCCACAAACACACAACTTGCTGCAGGTTTATTTGGGTAATTGTCTTCTTCTGGAAATGCAAACACAGAAACGCAGCCATGTTTATGCAGGTGGTGTGATTGTAATTACTGCTCGTTCAGGGGCTATGTTGTCTTTTGATCTGTGGATTTCAACGGCTCCTGCTGGAGCATTAGCATTGTCTTAGTGCAATTTAACAAAAGCTATTGATCAGGATGAAGCGTAGAGTCTGACTGATAATGGTTTAAAGGGGAAAAGTTCACTGATTACTGATACAGTACATTCTTCAGACCTTTTGTTGCTTGTGCACTGATTTTGCACCGATATGAAGCTTTAAGTTATGACAGAATATTTAACATTATTATACATGACACACAACTATATCACCATTTTTACAGAAGCAGTCCCTCATTTTATCACCTCCTTAGCTAAAATATAGATCTGAAAAGTTGCTTTAGCTGCAAAACCAATAATGAATTTTTATGTGTGACTATATTTGGGTATAAAGGGAGCAGTCAGGAGGCGGGTCTAATCCTTGAATCCGAGGACACGGTCTAACGTGTATGAAACCAGAGTCCAAACCTCCTGTAAATCATTGGGGACCAGAGCTGTCAATCAAACTATCCCCGCCCCTAACTCCTCCCCTTCTCTCAGCCTAATATCTCCTTAATGATTAAATGATTTTTAGATGGACCACCTGTCAATCAGACTAGCCCCGCCCCTAACTCCTCCCACCAGATCACCAAGAAGAGTTGACTTTATCTAATAACATCAGGATGACTTGTGGAAAAAATGTATTGACTGAATATTTTAGGATTGAAAATGAGGATTTTTGATTTGAAGTCCATTGGAGTCAGAGTTTTTTTGGAGCCAGCATCTAGTGGTCGTCAGTGGTATTGCACTTCTTGGTACTTCTGCTTTGGTTTAATGTTTGAGCCCCGGTGCCTTCGTCCATCTTTTGTATAGAGTTCACAGAGTTTTAGGACAGCTCACGGTTTTACTGAAAAGCTAAAGAAGAAGAGGAGGGTTGAACCTGGGAGCCGTGCTTCTGAAGTGAGTGTTTAAAAAAAAAATTATCCTGACATATTAAGTAACGGTGTGATTCAGCAAGGTCAGATTTTTATTTCAGATTACAGTCGCTCCTTGTTTTGATTTTATTGTTGCTGAAATGTTTCCACCACAAACAGAACAAAGGAGCCAAACAGCACCGGACGTAGCAAATTATCCACACATAGCTAAAGCAAATCCTCTGATCCTCAACACAAATGACTGAACACATGTAGCGTGATTAATTCAACAGTCTTACATAATCACCAGCGTTACAACAAATGACGCAGTTGGTGAGTTTATGGGTTAGTGACTGTCAGCCTGTGTTTGGTGGTGATCACACTGTTCCAGCAGGAATATTTTAAACCTGGAAAAAGATAAATGTTTGGAAGTGGATGAAAGATAAAGGGTCAAATGTTACCTCACGGTGCCACACACAAATAAGAAAACGCAATTTTACTTAGATTACTTAGTTTTTTGTTTTTAAAAATGACAAAATATTATAAATAATATAATTTTATATATAAAATTATAAATTATATAAATATTGATATTGTGAATAACCATAAAATTTGATTTCTTTCTTCTTTGATTTGTTTTGTTTTTTAAGATTTTTACCCCACATGAAATCAAGATCCTAAAATAAATTTCAAGTTTAATACGGTGAATATTTTTCTAAACTTTAGTGGAGTCAGATAATTAACCAGAGGAAACAGGTGTCAGGTCACCCTTTGGTTTGTGGACTCAGCTGCATGTTGAAACCAGGAGTTTGGTATTTGGACGTGGCCATGTTGGTTTTTTGGAAGTGACCATATTTGGATGTGAGGGGAGGAGTGAGGAGGTGGGTCTGACCCTTGAACCTGATAAAAGTGTCCAATGTGTCTGAGACTGGAGTTCACAGTGAATGAGCCTCCAAACCGCCTGTCAATCACTGGAGACCAGAGCTGTCGATCAATCTAACCACACCCCCTAACTCCTCCTCCTCCTCTCTCAGCTTCATTTAATGATGATCAATGATTTTCAGATGGACCAGATCTCTGAGAAGACGAGTTGACTTTATCTAATGACATGAGAATGATTTGTGGAAAAAATGTAGTGACTGAATATTTCAGGATTGAAAATGAGGATTTTTTTAAATTGAATTGGAGCCAGCCTCTAGTGGCCGTTGATGGAATTGCACTTCTTGGCCTCACTAGTGATTTTTTGGTTGCTTCGTCCAATTCTATAAACAGTGTCTCTGGTTGCAGTAGTTGGGTCAAAGTTGTTCACCATGAAAGTCTGCACTAAAACTACTAGCAGTCCCTGAAACAGTCATTGATCCATAAATATAAATTATAGTTCCTGAAGTCAATATCTCACTTGTAAAACAAAGATTGTTGTTTTGTTTACCACGAATTACATAAATCTACAAAAATAGCAGAACTCCCCTGATGACTGATCATGTGTTTTTCTATAGTCACTCTGTTGTAAACAATCAGCCTCCAGCTTTGACTCGGGCTCAGTTACAGGAATCTTTCCTGGTGATCCTGTGTGATTGTGATGTGAACTTCCACGTGTGTGTGACCGTCTGATGTCTACAACAGCTCAGCCTGATTGGAGAAAATTACTTTGACCTTAATGCTAAATGCAACCAGACAAACGTTGCCCACAGAGGGTCCACGTTTTCTCAGAAAGGCTGAAAGTCTGGTGGAAAACAACACAGCAGGAAAAGTGGGTTTGCTGAGTGAAATGTCAGGAATGAGACGTGACATTTACGTTGGTCAGTAGAACTGTACATTATACAGATACAGTCTGAATGTTAACCGCACACATTCACCTCAACACATACTATTTTACATTCAAGTGGATTTCAGCTAAACACTCCCTGCAATATACTTTAACTCAGCCACAGTTCTCCAGCAGATGTGGCCTCTCCCTCTTTAAAATGCTTTTACACTGTTAGTTAATACATAAAATACAGTTTGTGGCTTTAATTTTCCATCAAACCTTCTGAAATTTCAGTCATTTCAGTGTTTATAGAAGTGTATTTAACATAGACTGTGTACACAAACCAAGTCGGGCTCCAACCTGAGGCCAGTGCAGATGTTTCTACATCTACTCCATGAACCTATATTTTGCATTGTGCTTTATATCTGTATGTGACGTCTGTAGATACTGTAACTCCATACAAAACACTAGACATGCTGCTAAAGTATGTCATAAACCAGACCAGTGTTTTTATGGTTTCTGCTTCATCGTCATCATCACCACCACTGTTAACAACAAGCAGCAGTGTTTTGGCTCCTTATCATGTTTGTGATGCCTCTAAACCAGTGGTGTCAGAGTCATTTTAGTTCAGGCTCCACATTCAGCCCAGTTTGATCTGAAGTAGACTGGACCAGTAAAATAAGAGCATGATAATCTACAACAACAACAACTCCAAACGTGTCCCTTTGTTTTAGTGCAAGAAGAACAAGAACATTATGAAAATGTTTGTATTTTATGAACTTTCGACAGTGTCATGCCTCAGTTTATCATTTACCCACAGGCATTACAACTTACAGATCACAGTGGAACTACAAAGGCACAAAACACTTAGTGATAAGTATCTAGACATGAAACATAGTATAACATAGTATAGTATGAAGAAATTATTGTACATTTCCACATACAATCCACTGGTACCAACTCACCATGCAACCTAAAGTAGGAGCTGTTATGTAGAAAGTTACATTATCCTCCTGCCTTGTAAATCAATAAAAACTCAGTGTCTTCTATGTAATTTTCTCACTTTGAAATTCATCCAGCGGACCAGATTGGACCCTCTCGCTGGCCGGGTTTGGCCCGCGGGCCGTGTGTTTGACACCCCTTCTCCAATCTCTCCATGTGGCTTCATTTAAAACACTCACCACAAATATTTGTAGCACGATGATGTAAAAACTGAT
Source organism: Pseudochromis fuscus (assembly GCA_900323345.1). NCBI lineage: Eukaryota > Metazoa > Chordata > Actinopteri > Pseudochromidae > Pseudochromis > Pseudochromis fuscus. The sequence continues at coordinate 9,471 of OOFC01038397.1, forward strand.
GTGATGTTCCAGCATTTTTAACATTGTTTGCTACATTTTACTGAAGTCGACCTGCAGACAAACACAACAAAGTGAAACAGGAACCAAACCTCCAGTGAGGCAGAGACTGTGCCGTGTTGTGATGGATTTACAGGCTGCAGTGCAGACTCCTCTGGGCTCTCAGGCCTTTCACTGGGCTCATGCTAAATCTTCCCGCACACACTCACATACATTATGAAGACATTTTTGTGTGATGGGGTGAGCGGGTCGTGAAGTGCAGGCCTCAGATTTTAAAGTGTGTTTGTCTGGTTCTTGTTAACCTGTGGTCGCTGGATCCCTTCATCAAACTCTGTGCTTCCTCCTCCTCACTCTCCATCCTCCTCTTCATTGCTCACCTCCGCCGTCTCCATCTACCAAAAGAGAAAAAAGCCTTACATTAACTCCAGCTTTTTTCTTCCTTAAGATTAGATTGTTATTGTCCTCCTTTATAAACCTGGATCACCGTCCATGGCTGAGCCCCAACACCTACCTGCTGTGGTCTCCTGGACATTATTAACTGGAGCTCTGCCCGGAGAAGCTTCGACTGTGCCAATAAAATCCTCCTTTTGAATGTTTCTGCAGGAACCAAATGTTCTTTAAATTGCAGGGAAATGTTTTCAAGGACCAACAACAGTCCTGTTTATTAGACAGTCTGCTGCAGGGCAGAATTTTATTCAGTGATGAATGGATTTCTTAACACTGCAAAGCCTTAAGTAAACATTAATCAGAGTTTTCAGTTTGTGCACAGTACTGTTTCATTTAGGAGTTTGTGTCTGACATTGTGCAGCTGAACCCAGTTTAGTTTTCTTACATCTCATTATTTTACTGTCAAAGCTTGACGATTTATATCATGATGGACTTTTCAGGAAAGATGGAGCTGTATGGACTTTAATTCGTAGACTGTATGTAGAGTGGATGAAGTGACGTGATGTGTGATGTCACTTGTTGGTTTGTGGACTCTCATTCTGAAGCCAGGAGGTATTTAAATGCGGCCATGTTGTTTTTTAGGAGCAGGAAGTGACCATATTTGGATGTGATGGGAGGAGTGAGGAGGTGGGTCTGAGGCTTGAAGCTGAGACTTGAATACAGGTTTAGTCTCATTGGAGAACAGAGCTGTCAATCAAACAAACCACGCCCTCGAATTCTTGCTGTTTTTGAAGCCTAACACACAGTATTAAATATTAATATGACAAGATTACACACTCCTTTTAACATAAAATTAATCTTCAATAACTAATTACATTTAAAAAATATTTTTAAAGTACTTCATACAGTCATCATTTTGATTTATTTTTCATATTTATATTGAATTATATTTGGCTGTTGAATTCAAGTTTAATACTATAATTATATTTCTGAAAAATACATTTAGTGTCTGTTGAAATGAAGAATTTAACATAGATTTGTTAAATTGATATCTTGTATAATTATGGAGGTTTTCACAACAAAATGTTATTTTACTTGTATTTTGTTTGTCTCTTTCATTTCTTTATAGAAAATTACTTTTTAAATTCTGTTATTTTGGAGCTTCAATTGTCTTTTTTTAAGTCATTGATAGATTTTTGAAGTTTGTGAAGGATAAAGTAGAATCTGGCCCATAACAAAAAACAGATTTAAATGTATTTTCAATAACCTCTGATGAATAAAATGTCACAAGTTCTGATATAAAAAGGATCAAATATGCCAGATTTTTATTGCAGCTTCATGTCCTCATCTTTCTTATTAAATTACTACATTACATGATATGTTGTGTGTGTTTTGTCTCCAGACTTGACAAAGAGTTTTTCTTCCTGTGTTAAACCTGTGGAGTTTTCCTCTTTTTAAAGAAAGAGGTTTTGTCTAAAGAGAGAAACTAAAATAGTTTTCATTGTACAGACACGTCAAGGTCGACAACCAGAGGACGTCTCAAAGGCTTTTTACAAAGACGGGAAAACTATAAATAAACAGACGAGTAAGAAGATGAAAATTCAGCTTCTTACAGAAACAATGACAGAAAGAATGAATGCAATATCTGATTTTTTTATAGCATCTACTTAAGAAAATTAGGACTTGAAAGATGGAGACCTGTGAGAGACTAAAATAGGGACAGAGTTGTAGATCTTGTGAGTCACTAACTGTATTTTGTAGGTTTCTTGTTTCCAAGAATTTGATGGTTGGTTGATGATAATTACTGACTGCAGCCAGCAGAGATTTCACTTAAACTGTCACAGGGGACATTTGTTTTTAAAGTCTGCAGATAAAAGGGCAGCTGGTGATTGTGATGAATGGTCTGTGCTTCTTTTCATTAAAACGTATCTGTAACCCCTGTCCTCTCTTCAGGGGGACCACACGTGGGCCACCATGTTGGGGCAGAGCGTCCGGTTGCAGCCAGTCCCCATCCAGAGTCTGTCGGAGCTGGAGCGAGCCAGGCTACAGGAAGTGGCCCTGTACCACCTGGAGGAGAGAGACCTGGACTTCAAGATCAGCATCCCCAGAGGTGAGAGGAGGTCCACCTGACAGGAGAAATGTCTTGGTGGGGAAAAAAAATTACATGACTTTCATCATCTTGTCCAGAGCAGTTTCAGCCAATAGTATCACTCCATCCACCTGTCAATCACTCTGCTGTTAGTAGCACAGTTCAGATTACCACCAGAAAGCATTGATAAAAGGTAGTAAACAGCTGAAGTAGTAATTAGTACTTTGTTGGAACAGTATCATCAGTTGGTGCATAGTACTCATGTTTTCTAGTAACGTAGTACTTAGGTTATCCAGCAATGCTAGCTAGCTAGCTATGGTTGTTTTGTGTGTTTTAATAGTCCAGTCCCATATGCAAAATAAATACTCTCAAAATGTCACATCATGTGGACCAAGTTATTAGATCTTAAGGCAAATCAGCAAATGTATTTTAATAGTTCTGTAATAAACGGTGATGTGTTGATTTGGATTCTGATGTTAGTTGAGTTGCACATAGTTCAATTAGAAACAACTTGTTACTGAGTTACCTGTTTTACAGAATATCATTGAACATGGCTTCAGTCCTGTTGCTAGGAGATGATAAACAAATGTCTGTTGGAGCCGCATGGTGGTCAGCAGGTTTGCTGGTGGTGTCGGCTCTGGCCTGCAGCAGCTGTGTGTGAGACAATGCAGCAGGTGCAGTGGCTGCTTTCTGGAGATGATACATTGTCTCGTAACATCAGCAGCTAGGTCTGGTGTTTTGTTGTTTCCATTGTCCAATCAAATTGTGCTAAATGTTTATACTATATATGGACATGCATCACGATACAGAAAGAAGGTACTTCTTTGTCAGGGTGACTTTAAACAATGTCCTGGTGTTTTTCCTGATGGAGTCATGATCATTTTCTAAAGTATGCTATGAGTTGTGACACTGATCTTCAACATTTATTGATTTGGATGCTTCAATTTTAGAATTTCAAGAAGATTTAAAGACCTTTTTAGAGATGAGAAGATTAACCACTGTCATGTCTGTAGGCTAAACGTGATGGTAGTGAAGAAAGTCGGAGATGCCTTGTAGCCTAATCAACATGGTATCTTTGGCACCAGTTAGGACCACTGGTTGAACCACACTCCCTCACAAACTGAGGTTGAACTGCCCTAGAGCGAGGACGACCCCTGCAAGTGTGGAGGGAGTGGAAATGGTCTGTTTGTGAAGCGGGAAGACGCTCAGTCCTCGGTCAAAGAAAACATTCATGAGGAAGAAAAAAATCCAGGAATGATGAGAAAAGGGGACAAAGGATGTAACATGATGTGTTTACTCATCCATGTTCATCCCAAATACCACTGATAGGGAAGTAGGATTGTTTTCTTCTTGGGTGGATGATATGAAATGATCTGGGCAAATAAAACCTCAGTTAGATCATTTTCAGCTGCTTAGATAAATAGTTTTTCTGCTGTGAACAGTCTAAAAAAGGCTGTAAAAGAAGAGACTGTGCTGCTAAATCAAATAATCTTGTTGGGACGACAGTGCTGAGAATGAAAACAGCTTTAAAGAAACAGTCATGGAAGCAGAACACTTTCTAATTCCCTACATCCAGTGCAATCATGATCAGTCAGTTGGAGATATGGGTCTTACTTATCGTATTTACCACTTAAGTCCATATAAATGCCCCCATCCTTGTTTTGATTACAACCTCAGGGGTGGAAATGTTTCTTTTAGCAAGTTGTGAAGTGTTTGCAGATGTTTCAGAAATGGTGGAGGCCATGGACGTTAACTTTTTGCTGGATAAAAGTTCATATGCAGAGAGTTTTTCTCCATTATGTTTCTGGGTAAATGTTGATATTCCCTAGACCTCATCTTATTGTTATGTCTTTGTTGCCTGCTTGTTAGCTTGTTAACTTATTTACGTTTACCACTTGATAGAGAAATTGTTGACCTCTGTGATTTCTCAACACTGATGGCAACATTAGAGAGGTTGTGCATGTAGTCATAGAACTGAAGTTATGTCCAGTAACTACTAGTTAGCGAATGTGTTTTGAATGACCAGTAGTCTGTTTCTTTTGTCCAGCAGTGGTGTTCTCATGATTGTGGCTGATGTTACCACTTGAACACAACACTATTTGTGGATACAGCTTTCCAAAGTGTAATCACAAACTGTTCAAGTTGTGTTTGAAGACAGATTGAGTCATTTAATTTCAGTCTGACAGATTAATGTTGGTCTTTTTCTCATTAGCAGGCCTACATTTTGTTTTGCTTCAGTTGCCTCCTCTGTTTTTATTATTCTGACAAGACGTGGGATTAAACGTGCCTTCCCCATGTTTAATCCCACCTGCAAAATTTTGATAATTTAAGAAGTATAACACCTTTTTGATTTACTGATAAAGTGTGAAACATGAGCAGGTGTTTAGTGATTATAACCAGGCTAGCTTGTATAACAGTATATGGTGACACACTTTGCCGATCTGTTATGTCCAAACTGGTGCTCTGATGCTGTTCATGCTAGCTTAGTAGCTAAAACATACATCACGATAAAAGCCCAGTTAAAAAATGAAGGGTTTCTGTGCACTTAAATGATGTTCGTGGACTTTTATTGTGAAATGGTTAGAAGTGTTGAGTTTGTATGTAATGTTTTGACCTGCTCTTCCTTCTGAGGATTTGTACTGAAATAAAATTAAATAAACGGAGGACATTGTAAATAAAGTCCTGCTTCTAATACAAGCTGACCTCAATACAGACCCGCTGCCTTCTACAGTTGAGGTAAATAACGGCTCCAGTGGCTGAGGATCTATGATGGTAGGTAGTTTGCAGCAGCTTCCAGATTAACCTCCTCCTGACCTTCTAACTTTGTATTATCGTTACCCTGATGAAGACCTACATGTTTGGGGTTTTAAACCAATATGTATGAGTTGATAAAGGGTTTTCCTTCCTCTCCACAGCAGATTTTCCTCTTTGATTAATCTCTGATAACGTCTGGAAAGTACCTCGACACAAGCGTTCCTACCCACTGTGGGATATTGTCTTTGTGCAACGGTTTCATCCATCTAATCTCTAAAGACCTAAATCCAGCCAATAAAGTGGGATACTTTGACTAATAGACTGTGAATCCTTCACACACCTCATGGGCTGCAGACTGGGAGGTTTTCCCTCTGGTGTGTATTGTATGGAGGCCGAGGGATCAGCGGGGTCAGAGGGATCACCGAGGCTGATGCTCAGAAACAAACAGAGCTGATTGTTCAGGTGGTATGTGAGAGCGGTCGGGGTGTAAGCAGCTTTTCTCAGACTCTAACGCCCTCTCCCATACTGTTGTTCTCTCTCAGGGTTATTAACCCCCGACCTGTTCAACTCTGACCGCACTGCTCACTGAGACCAAGTGTACTTATGGTTTCCAATAAACAGCCGAGCTCAGGCCTCAGTGGTCTGAGGGTTTGGATTCATCCCAGGATCAAATCTTTCAGAAAGGGATGCGACCACTTATCTCAGTGGATGAACCAAATGTTGTCTTTCTTGGAAACTTTAATTTCAATTTGTGCTTAAATGGATAGTGTGTAGGGTTTTGTGTTGCTTCCTAATGTGTATTAGAAGCTACAACACAGCTCCAAATAACAAATATAACTTAGAGTTTTCGTGCTACTTGTTCCACACTGCAGTTGTTTTATTGCTAATATTAGCTAGCTGCTTTGCATGTTAAGACAAGGTCTGATCTCTGTAATGTCATTGGTTTCTTTGGCTCCAAATAACTAAGATCATTTCTATTTTTTGCACATAAATGTAAAATATTTTTCCACATTGACTCAGTGGAAAAACTTACTGTACCCACATCCATTACCATGTTCTGGCTAAAGCTATCAATGCTACAGATGCTACAGTGGCCCTCAGGTGTCAGAAACCTTTCTGAATATAAGCTGTCAAAGATGTCTTCGCCTACAACCACATGGAGGAGAATAATTATTTCCACTGAAGAAAGTGCTCCATGGAAAACACACAATATTGTTTGATTGCTAACACTAGCTATCTGCTTTGCATGTTGACACAAGGTATGATCCGTGTTATGTCGCTAGGTTTTTTAGCTCCAAACAACAAATCTGATTCTGGGCATTAGTTTTGGGCATAAATGTAGCTACAAAGAAAATCCTGTCTCCAGTTCAAAGTTTTCCACATTTTCAACATGTTGGTAACTATGTCCGCAGCCATGTTGTTGCTGAAACTAACAAACACATGACGACAATGTGAAAACGTCCGTCCCTCATCACAGATTTTCATCTGGAGAAAACAGCACCAGTGTTTCTCCTTGTTTTCTGCCTTCATCTGTCCACATTTCTTCCTGCTTCATCTTCATGTTTTCTCTTCTTTGATGACGATGATTCACGCTCTGTTGTTTCTTCTTGAGCTAAATTGTTTTGAGCTAATTGTCGCCAGCGGCAGCAACCACTGATTCCTCTTTCTTCTTCTAGTCAGTCTGTGTCATGGCAGTTGACAAACGAGGCTGTAGCTGCACCAACATCAATCTGCCACTTTAATATTAATGTCTGTCTCTAGATCCAGGATGTGATTTGTCCATTCTGGGCTACTGTAAAAATCCAAGATGGCAGCCTCCATAAAAGAGGACCCACTGCTTGGATAGATACACCGGCTCGTTTTCAGAGTCAGAATCTTTTATTGTCGTCATACTTAAGGTAACTTTACTTAAGGTAATGAAAACACAATGATTCTCTTTGTAGAAGCTGATTTTATGTATTAATGGAACATAATTGTTAATATTTAACATAAGTATATTTTGGTGTTGGGTGTTTACCCAGAAGTAGAATATATCACCATCAGATCTGTGTGATGCAGTGAAGAGTGTAACCATCCACAAATTAATACCAGAAACAAACAAATGCCATATTTCCATCACATTTTCCACACACTAAACACATAATTAGAGGTTTTAACATTCTTTAATTATCTCACTTCTTCTTCTGCAATACTTAAACAGCACAAGAACCAGATGTTTACCTCAGTGCACCAACTTCTAATTCCTCACTAATTCAAAACTCAGTTAAAACTTGTGCAACACACAAGTGAAAACATGTGTAAAAGTTTGTTTTCGGCTGTTTTCTGGTGCATTCTTAGCTTCGGGTCACTTTTTGTGTCCGTGCAGTATAAACAGAATTTAAGGTTAAGACTATTTAAGATTCATTGCTTAAGGGAGTACATGTAAGTTACATATAATTTAAAATAACTTTCTCCTATGTGACACATCCTCTGAGACTTTACTCCTCACTTCCTCACTTTTGGGAAATTTTCCATCTTTTTTTACCCCCTGGTCATTTCTTATGTTTCATGTATGTTCTTTTCCCATCAGGTCAGAGTTCAACCAAACAGTAATCCTGGGAAAAAATGGGCAAATCTCTTTATACGCTGTTTCCTAAGCATGTTATATAATGTTTGTTTATAACATCACACTAACACAAAGCAGACGGTCCAGTATGTCCCACATTCTCCAGATGAAACCATCCATGTGTTTCCTAAAAAACCCCATGTAAACCAGATGGAGACGGAGGATGTTGAGCTTGTAGAACAACACTGATAGTTTCCTTGTTTACATCAGAAGTGAAGATTTCTGTATTATTTGACTATTTTGAAATAGTCAAATAATACAAAAACAATAAATATGTAAACCTGATAGAGTACGATTTTGTGCCAAATTACAATTGCAAGGATGAGCTAAAAATTGACAGTGTATTTATGCTTGCAGGGAGGGTTACATTTTTGAAATGTTCAGTCAATACATTTTTTTTTTCCTCAAGTCATTCTGATGTCATTAGATAAAGTCGACTCTTCTCCTCAGTGATCTGATGATTTGTTGTTAGGCTGAGAGAAAGGGCGGAGTTAGGGGGAGTGGTTAGTTTGATTGACAGCTCTGGTCTCCAGGGATTTACAGGTGGTTTGGAGACTCATTTTCCACTAAGCTCCAGTCTTACACAGATTAGACAGTGTCCTCAGTCAAGGGTAAGACTCCTCCTCACTTCTGCCTTCATATCCAAATATGGTCATTTCTGGCTCCATGCTGCGGTTTCCTCCCACAGTCCTGCTTGTTAAGTGAATTGATGAGTCTAGACTGACCAGAGGTGTGAGTGTGATTGGTTGTTTGCCTCTGTGTTAGCCCTGCGATAAGCTGGCGACCATGTGTGTCTTGCTGCCTTTTGATTGGCTCCAGCAGCAAACCCCTGCATCCCACTGTGTGGATACAGCAGGTACAGGAGGTGACTGACTGACTGACCTGCTCCATGCTAAGCTAAGTGCTATGGAAACATTTCTAAGCGAACATGAGCAGCGTCCACGACACAGAGACCTGCTGTGTGTTTTTAAGTGTGAGAATATTCCTCCTCTGCTTCACTGAAGCTCTGTCTCCTCCTGCCACCGTCCCAGCTTCACCTCTCTCTGTGCTCCCTCCTCTACCTCCTTGTTTATCGTCTCTGCGACGCTGTTGCGTTTACTTCTTTTTTCCTCGTCTCACTTTTCTCCGTCCTCCTGCTCCCACTGAAAGACTGACTCGCACCATGAACCTCCCTGGTTTGTTTGCACCGACTTTACATGCCAGGCCTGACATTTGTGTTTGTGTGCAGCCTCGTGTGCGTCCGTTTTGAATGTGCACAAGGATGTGTTTGTTAGTTTTCCTTGGACGCTCCAGTGAATTCTTGGTGAAACTTGTCAGTAGTTGTGTGACAGATTTGCTCTTTTTTTGGTTTGGTTTGGAGTTCATTCTCATGCCCCATTCGCTGTGAGTCGCTGCTCTACAGGGACTCACAGTAACTCGCTCTGATCTGACTGCTGGTTTTCATCAGTTTCTCTTGTTAAGCCTGCTCTTCATCCTTTAGATCCTCAGTAAAGCAGGTGGGCATCACTGGCCTCTCCTCTGGACAAGAGATGAAAAACCAACAGAGGTCTTGTCATTAACAAAACTATCTACTGGTCTGTGGGAACCAATAAATAAATCAGTGCTACAAAAACCAAAGCTTAAAAAATAAATATAAAGATGATATATCTGCTCGGTGAGAACTCCGGGATCATTAAAGTTTATCGAGTGTGTCGTTGAGACATTTCATTTCACAAATATCAGCCCTCCTGGGAAACATCAGGGGATCGCACAAGTCCGGAGTCGTCCTCGGGGGATGACGACGATCTGAGAGAACAAGAGAGAGATCAACACAAATGTCACCATGTCTGAACTCAGCGGACATGAGATTATAAAAGTCATAAATTAAATTGTGACTAAGTTTGTCCAGTTAGTAGGTCACAGAAGGTCAGTAGACCACAGCAACATCGTTTCTACAATGTTACTTTGTTACTACACTATTAGTGGAGATATTCAACACCTTAGACACATCGCTGGTCACATTGTTCACTCAAGAAATTACAAATTGTATAATATACAATTGTGGAAAAATGATTAGACCACCCTTATCATCAAAACAATGGTTATGCAATAAAGTACCATCTCCTGTGTGGATTATGTGACTAAAACAGACAGATAAGCAAACATGGAGAGCCTGAAAGTACAGAACAGCAAAACAAGGGTGATCTAATCATTTTTTCTAGGACTGTATAATAAATACTACAACTCAGTTTGTTAACGTGACTTTCATCGTCTTGCTCACAGCAAATTCAACCAATCTCATCATTCCATCCACCTGTCAATCAATCAGCACAGCTCAGATTATCACCAGTAACACTGACAGGGAGCAGTAGGAGTCAGCAGTTTGGCCCCGCCTACATATTGTGCTCATAATATGTTGTCAGCAGTGCCAGACCATAAGGCTTATCAAAAACACAACACTCACTATTTTAAGGATTCTGAGAGGAGAACATTCACATGTTGTTTTGTTTCCACTGTGACTAAAATGGATCGGTGAAGCTTTTTTTTTTAAATTTCTGTCCCATCAGATTTGGTAGAGTTACACTTCAGTGACATCAGTGTGTACTGACACTGTAATAGGTCTGTTAACTACTCTCTCATTGACAGTTTTTATGAGTGAAATAGACTCCAAACTTAGAAACAAATCAAAAACATACATTTGCACACAATGTTTTTTACACCTGTGGAATCACTTAGCGTCTTTTTGTGTGATTAATGTGTTGAACAATGTGTTTTGTGAATCTATTTACAGGCGGATGAAGCAACATGCATCAAATCTCTCATTCGTTGGTTCATTGAACTTTTAGAAAACTCTTGATTCCCAGCAAATGTTGTAGTTTCCTTTGATTTCACCTCTTTAACCCCTTCAGTTTCACCCAGTTTTACCATCTGACATATTTACCCATCTTCTGATCTCCAATAATATTTATTTTTAATCTCTAAAATAAACTCAGAAAATGTAATTTCATCATTTTGACCAAAACAAAAAACAAATGGATGTAAAGCTGCAGGACGTCTGTGTTTGTCTTTGTGTCACTGCTGCTCTGAGAGTGTGTATTATGTAATCATACACTGAGGTCACACATGTGCACACACACTCTCTCCAGTAGGAGATTAGCTTTAGCTGGAGGTGGCGTGTGCTCGGTGGGAGGGGCCGAGCTCTTTGGAAATAAACTTCAATTTCCTGCAGTCGTGGGAATTTGACCTCTTTATCCCAACAGTGCACATATTCTTCTTCTACTTGTACTGCTTCTACCTCTACTGCTTGTACTTGTACATCTTCTACTACTTTTAATTCTACATGTTCTTCTGCTATTATTTCTTCTACTACTTCTACTTGTTCTTCTACTTCTTCACCTTCTTTCTTCTTCTACTTCTTTTTCTTCTTCTACTTCTACCTCTGCTACTTCTCCTCCATCCTCTTCTTTTTCTTATTTCAATTCTTTTCAGATTTTCCTTTTGATTCACAGACAACAAAGAGTTTCTTTGCTCTACAGCGTCATTAATACTTTAGCCGTTGTAATTTGTGGTGTAGGTAACGCCGATCGTTCCTTAATAGGAAAAGAAGCAACTTTGACTTTTCTAAACAGCAGCTTTACAAACCCAAACAATGGCTTCTTCCACATAAACCCAGTCAGGGAGGGAGGATGTGCAGCTCGTAAAATAAAGAGGACTCCAAATAACACACACACACACACACACACACACACACACACAGTCTGTAACAACAGACACACAAAAGCCCTCTCATACATACTGTATGTCTGACCCACCACAGTGATTTACTGCTGAGGTTTTACACCATCAGAATATTTACTGCTTCAAACTCCACAGAAAATATCTTTTCTCAACAATAAGGAAGCACAAAATAACAAAGTGTTGGATTGTGTAATTCCACTTTTCAAAGTATAACTTGTAAATCTGGATCATAAATGACAAGTCTTTTTGATTTGTTCTCAAATATTGATCATAATACAACAGTTTTTAAACCACAAAGTACATTTATGTCAGCAGTGGTTGTTTAATAACAGGTTTTCAAGTCATAAATTAAATAAATGTTAATAGTATATCATCAAAATCTTCCAAAATTACACATCTTTTCACTTTTTTCCTGCATTGAAAATATTAACAACACAACTCAAAATAATTTCGGACACTAAAAAGTTGATAAGTTTTGTGATTTCTGCAGAACATTGTGTTTTAATAGGATTTGTTTGCATCTGAATATAGTTTGGTTCAGCAGTCGACCAGAAGCTAGGATTAAAAACAACAAAAGAAGCTGAGTTGTAGCACTGGTTACTGTGTAATGATGATCATCTCATAGGCAGTTTTACAGGTTTATTGGTCTTGTTACATACATTGTGCTGTGGTAGCTTTAGGCAAAATGACTTCTTCTGATCTTAACATTGTATCAAACTTCATAGTAATTTCTAAAGGTCTTTTCATACAACGGATGATACATCAATCTTGACATGAAAAAGCAGATTTCTTTGATCATATTTGTTGATTTCTTTTGTTTTTAATCTGATTATTTCTGTGTCTTTGATTGTTGTACTGTTTATTTCCATTCCTGTCTGGATGTTTGTGTCATACATACAGGCCGTACATCTCCCTCTGTCCTTCATGGGGAGGGCTGTGCAGCCTTTAACCTGAGTGGGGTTATTCAAACAAACAGCGAGGACTCGTCTATTGAAATCTATTCTTAGACCTGAGCAGGAGGGACAAGTACAAGATGATGAGTGAAAGGGAGGAAGGTCGTGATGAAAGGAAAACAACATGATTTGAGTTGTATTGAGTTAATATAGAGCTGATTACAGGACAAGGAGCTGTTTAATAAAAGACAGATGCCCTCACATACTAAACTCACTGTGACTTGTTGTTTGTCTCCACAGAAACCCACAAACGTAGAAAATCCCTGCGGAGAAAATTCGACTCCTTCTCGAAGGAAAAGAAAGAGCGAGGTGAGTCCACGGCCTCGTACGTGGTCAAATATAAAACCGTCTGTTTCCCCACACACTCATTGTCAGGCACAAAGTCTCCTCTGTGTATGGAAGCTTCATCATCATCATCATCATCATCATCACCACCACCGCTGACGTTCTCTGGGTTTTACCGCTGACGCTCCACATACTTGAAGCACTGTGTTTATCAAGCTGAATCATGGAGGCTTCATTGAGCTGCTCTCACTGTTTGTGCTGCAGTGTTGTTGTTGTAAATGGAAGAATGAATGAAACTCCATCAGTTTACACTGCATCACAACATCAACGTAAAACCACCCGTCAGAGGTTTGTCTCTACAGTCGTACCCTGGTTACTGTGGCAGTGGGACTTCTTCTTCTTCTTCTTCTCCTTCTTCTTCTTCTTCTTCTTCTTCTTGTCCTTTTTCTTCTTCTTCTTCTTCTTCTTCTTCTTCTTGTCCTTCTTCTTCTTCTTGTTCTTCTTCTTCTTGTCCTTTTTCTTCTTCTTCTTCTTCTTCTTCTTCTTCTTCTTCTTGTTCTTCTTCTTCTTCTTGTTCTTCTTCTTCTTGTTCTTCTTCTTCTTGTTCTTCTTCTTCTTGTTCTTCTTCTTCTTCTTGTTCTTCTTCTTCTTGTCCTTTTTCTTCTTCTTCTTCTTCTTCTTCTTGTCCTTTTTCTTCTTCTTCTTCTTCTTCTTCTTGTCCTTTTTCTTCTTCTTCTTCTTCTTTTTCTTCTTCTTCTTCTTCTTCTTGTCCTTGTTTTACTTCTACTTCTTCTCCTTCTCCTTCTTCTTCTTCTTCTACTTCTTCTTGTCCTTGTTTTACTTCTACTTCTTCTTCTTCTCCTTCTTCTTCTTCTTCTTCT
>OOFC01038398.1:0-23539 GCA_900323345.1 Pseudochromis fuscus
ATGTTGGGTAGAAACAACTAAATATCAAGTAAAACCAACAAAAAATTAAATAAAACAGAAAAATACTGAGTAAAACAAGAGACTACTGAATGAAAATAACAAAATACTGAGTAACATCAACAAAATACTGAGTAAAAACAACAAAATACTTAGTAAAACAAGAGACTACTGAGTGAAAATAACAAAATATTGAGTAAAATCAACAAAATACTGAGTAAAACAACAAAATACTTAGTAAAACAAGAGACTACTGAGTGAAAATAACAAAATATTGAGTAAAATCAACAAAATACTGAGTAAAAAAACAAAATGCAGAGTAGAAAAAACTAAATACTGACTAAAATCAACAAAATACTGAGTAAGATCAACAAAATATTGAGTAAAAACTACAAAATACTGAGTGGAAAAACAAAATACTGAGCAAAATCAACCAAATATTGAGTACAAATAACAAAATACTGAGTAAAACAACAGACTACTGAGTGAAAATAACATGTTGGCTAAATTGTACTGAATTGTAACAAACTTGCACTTGAATCTTCTTGAACTGTGTGACGCGTCTTTCAAGCTCACTGTGCTCCATCAGAGCCAAAGAGTGCATGAAATGATTGATTTTAAAATCAGCCCGGCTATCAGGCTCGCCTGGAGAGGAGCAGCACGATGCTAAAAACCACCCACATACTGGATAAGGTATAAAATGTGAAACTAATGCTTCATCTCAACCACTGCCACAGAGCAAGACATATAAAGTGACTTAAGTGGCCAACTCCTAGGCTGTTAAAAAAGAAGAACAGAGGCCATATCAAAACCTTTCCTGGATGAATAACACCATAAAGCAACGTGCAGAGTGTGGTGCAGATAAAAACAGGTCACATCATCTGAACTGGATGCACACACCAGGCCGTGTGGAGCTTTATGTTCATGTTAAACAGCCTTTGCAGTCTTTCTAGGTCAAAAACCTCCCATTGGCCATTAATTAACTTGAAGAATGTCAACGTGGATCCGTGTTATGGGGACAACAGTTACCTGCGGCTGCTTCTTCAGGAAGCTCTTTGAATGTGGCTCCGTGCAGAGAGCTGCCGTCAAGGACATGGAGACACCTGTAAAGAGGGACAGAGGCCCATTTTAGACCTGAGGTGTCATCTAACACCAGGACTCCATGATCAAAACAGAGACAAGACTTAGGTCTCAAGGAAGGACAGGACACAGCTTGTGTCTCACCAGGTCCCATCGAATATAAACTAGACAGGACAACCTGGCCTGGATAACTTGTCCTTTGCTTTTGTGTTTTTAACCTTATATATAAATCAACACATAAACACAGTATCACAGTATCATCTTCCATCCACACGGGATTCTGCTGCTTTCTTAGCTGTGAGCAAGGACAGCAGAAAGTCTGGGGATCGCTGCCAGGTTCAGGGGTTCAGGGCCCACTGGGGTCACTGGAGCTTTAGATGTAAGGCCTCATGGTACAGTAAGGAGCTTTGGATAAAAACCTCCACCAAATGGCATATGAAGACTGCCAGAGAGAGAGACTCCAGACTGGAGCAAAGCCTCGAGAAAGACGGGCTTTAACTCTTCTTCTAACAAGTGAAATTTTACATTTTACAACCAATGTAGAAATGAGTGAAAAATACATCTTTTTACAGCTACATGGAGGTTCCTGCTCTGTCCACATAAAAGTTTAATTCCAAGCATGAACTGACGATCACATCACTCTGATTCATCAAGGATTCACTGCTACATCCAGGCTGCTGAATGGATCATGTATTTATAAGAACCTGAAAGGAGAACAGATATGACCAGATGTACACGTACATGTACACGCGTCTCTTTGATTCAGTTTTAGACAATCATTTATAGGAGATAGAGAAAAATTATAAAAGATAGAAAATACACAAAAATAAAAAATACACTTTGTAAAATATAAAGACTTATCACTGCAAAAACAACATAAAAATAAAAAAATATGTACTAGAATAGCATTCAAATCTAATTATTATAATATAAATTAATTATTATGAAAGCTTTCAAATGAGTCACACTGGAGGGGGATTAAGATTTCATGTGGCTAAACTTGGTTTAATATAAAAAACAACAAAACACTGGGTGAAAACAACAAAATGTTGGACAAAACAACTAAATACTGGGTCAAATCCACCACAATATGGGTGAAAACAACTAAATACTGGGTAAAAATACACAAATACTGAACGCAAACAACTAAATACTGGGTCAAATCCACCACGATATGGGTGAAAACAACTAAATACTGGGTAAAAATACACAAATACTGAACGCAAACAACTAAATACTGGGTAAAATCCACCATGATCTGGGTATAAACAACTAACTCCTGAGTGAAAACAATTAAATACTAAGTGAAAAGGAACTAAACTATGGGTAAAAAAACACAAAATTTTGAGTAAAAACAACTAAGTACTGAGTAAAAACCACAAAATGTCGAGTAAAAACAACTAAATACTGGGTAAAAATACACAAATACTGAATGCAAACAACTAAATACTGGGTGAAAAGAGCTAAACAGTGAGTGCAAATAATAAGATTCAGATGGTGTGCGGCTGAACTTGGTTTGATGTTTAACTCGGACGTTTGTTTAACCTCTCATGTTCTCTCCCTCTGGTTAACCACTGGTTACTGACCTACCACCGACGCTGCCTCACCCACAGCAAAGAAAAAAAAATCAGTGAGAGCAAAGTGCGTCTGCTTTGTGTTGAACTCTTGTCTGATTCTTTTTACGGTTCATTATCAGCTCCGCTCTTCTGGGGGGCGGCGGCTAAATTAGGCAGGTCTACGTCACCTCCTCAACAACGCCACCACAGTGACTGGGATACGCCATGTTGACTGCTATTTAGATAGTCACGGCTGTTTGATTTAATCAAACCCGCCTATTGTCTCGCTGGACAGATATGAGACCATCGTGGTGACGCGACCTCACCCCGCCTCACAAAAGCCGCCTCTGTGCGGAGACTGCACACAAACGCTGGCTGACAACACAAGGCCGGGGGATGAAAGGTCTCCTCAGTGTTTGGTGACAGTTATTACCCTCTCCACTGAAACCAAATACCTGTGGGCCCAGATAGCATTATCTTATTGTGAGGCACACTGGGGGCCAGCCTGTAATCAGGGCCTGGGCCTTGATCACCTCTCCTCCCCAGGTTTAAAGCCACTCCCTCCCTCTCTGTCTCCACCATAGACTGTTTATAGAAATGGACGAAGAAAGTGAAGCTCAAACATGAAGCCGATGCAAAAACGAGCGATCCACCTGAAGCTGGCTCCAATTGACTTCAATTAAAAAATTTTCAACCATAAAATACTCAGTCAATTATTATTTTTCACAAGTCATTAGCTAAATTAACTAAAAAGTTCATAATTAAGTAGATAGGTTTCAAAAAGAGAAAGGTTTAGGGGCGTGGTTAGATAGATCGACAAGCCTGTTCTCAAATGAGAGCAGAGCTGGTTAACTCGAGTCTCAGGCCCCGTCCACACGGAGACTAAACGAACCCCCTGAAAACGGATATTTATATCTGCGTCCACACGAAAAAGCCGAAAACGGTGTAGTCAATATGCCAGGCCTGTATGTGGCGCTGTAACGCTGCCACAGAAACACACCAAAACAAGGAAGAAGATGTGCACAACACTGTGACACAGAGCATGTGCAATAAACTCGTACGAGGTAAAACCAACACCCACAACAACACACACTTGTTGCTCACGGTAGTTGTGTGGTTTCAGAAGATTTTACTGTAAAAGTCAAAACAAGCCCAGTAGCTGCTGCAGCACTAACACCACGCTGTGTTCCGCCATTTTTACTGTTGTTGTCGGGGTTACGCAGGCGAGTTAAGGGTCAGAGGCGGGGCTAAGGTGGCAGCGTTTGAGGAGAATGTGTATTCGGACTTCTTCAGACTTTCCCACTCTGGGACCTGGTTTCAAAAAGTATCGGTTTCGGCTGCCAAATCTTCATCTCCATGTGGACGCAAGGTGTAAACGATAAAAAATTTTGCCATTTACACTGAAACCCGTCTCCGTGTGGAGGGGCCTCATACACACTGGGCAGTGATCTCAGGTTCAGGAGTCAGACCCGCCTCCTTACCCCTCCCTTCATATCCATATATGGTCACTTCCGGCTCCAAATAACCAACATGGCGACGCTCAAATGTCGATCTCTTGGCTTCAACACAGGAGTCCACACATCAGCAGGTGATGTCACACTTGCTTCGTCCATTTCTATAAACAGTCTGTGGTTTCCACACTGTTGAGCTTTTAAAGGCATCGGTCCATATTTTGGGAAATCTATATTTACAGGGGAAGTTTAAATTCTGTCATAGGTACCGGAAAAATTCAATACAGAATCGACGGGGCAGCTTCTACCCTTGAATTCAAATACACAATCCGGCCTCTGACAGGGTGCTGATGGGTGATACCAGGTGAGCGATGTGTGTTTCCATTTATTTACAGAGGTGAAAAATCTCTCTGAATGATCAATATGCCATTTCACTGTCAACTTTCTGCACTTACTCATTCGACCGTGGCGTGTGAAATCACAAACTGACATCGGAAAGGAGACAAAATAGGGAGCGAGGAGCCAAAAAAACCCAGTGAAAGACAGGGAGACAGCAGAGGTTTACAAAGGGAAAGTGTCCATTAGTCCCATCTGAGAGGTAAGAGGTTTAGCAGCAAGAATCCCGAGCAACGCAAACTCCTCAGCTTCACAGCAGGTCACATCAGATTAATAGCTCCTCCACTGTGCATCGTATCTGCTGCTGATTTCTATTAACAAACCAAAGTTAACTGAAGCAATGATGCTACAATAAAAGAACAATAAGTGTTTGACAGCAGCCGTGCAGCAGCATTGTGAGTAGTGTTACACAGCACAGAGGTTGGAGTTTAAGACTCTGCAGCTAATTTTGAACGTTGATTAATTATCAAAACGGGTTAGTCGACTAATCGGATTATAAATCATGTATTTATTAGCAGCTCTTATTTAGCTACACACAAACTACTCGCAGGGTTAATACAACTAAACAAAATGGGTTGGTTTTAACCGAACATGTTCTGGGGTTTACTGGACATTTTATGGTTTATAATACAATATTTTGTGGGTTTTACTCAACATTTTTTGTTTATACCCAAATGCAGAGTAAAAACAACCCATTTTGTTGGGTTGAATGAACCCAGCATGTAGTGAGTCCACTAGTTACCTACCGTATTTTCCGGACTATTCAGCGCACCTGTCTATAAGCCACTATTGAATTTATTTGAATAGTTTCATGTGGTCCACTCTGATCGGGTCTGATGTGACAAAGCTAAACGGAGCTTGCTAGCTTGTAAAAAGCCAACGAGCTTTGTGCTGCCGATACATGAGAAACACCAGTGTTTAAGTTCAAAGCGTTGGAAAAAAAGTGGCGGCTTATAGTCCGGAAAATACGGTAGTTTTGGGTTAAAGCATTGCAACATTTTTTAGGGTGTTTCAGCCTTTAAATTTAGCATGACAGTGTTTAAATTAGATGTTAATCAATAATAAGGACTAGAAAGATGATTAGGGTGAAATGTTCCCAGACGTTGTAGGACGCCATGGTGCTGACTTGAACAGGTGCAAGGGTGAAGGGAGATGCCTCACTGTTGAAAAACCTGCCTGGAGACAAGAGTCGACAATTGAATTCGTCTGCGATGATTTTCATTCTTGATTTTTGACGACAATGTTGACTAATCGTTGCACCCCTATTTCAGACCTGGATGCTTGGTCAACCAGAAACTTGAAAGCAGCCACACACATGCAGGTGCTTACCCTGTGATACACCCTTGACCTCTGTTGGGTCACTTCACTTCCACAACAACAACCAGCTGACACACACATGTAAACAGTTCAACAACAGTTCAACAATCACATGAAATTAGTTGGTTCACTGACTGCACCCACCAATTCTATATGTGCATGAGACAGTTGCATTATGGGAAATGTAGGGTTTTTGGTAGCTTCACCCATAGCAGTAAACAGAAAGTCAGTCCAACCAATCACAGCATTCGAACACCACGGGATCATAATGAATGTGTAGGAGCAAACAAATGTCAGAAAGAGAAAGAGGATAAAATTTGTAATTATCTGGAGGAACTTTTCTCTCAACCGGAACGAAGACAAACATTTTTATTATTAGAAAGTGTTTGAATACTAGGAATCTACACCAGACAGTAACTCACAGCTTTAACAAACAAATGTCTTTCAAGGTAGTGTGCGTGCAGAGACTGAATTTCCCACAAGGAGAGTCCAATTACAACGTTAACAGCGGCCACATATGTTGTTATTGAAGCCATTACACGTTATCACTGAGGCAGACGTTGCTAGGTGCATCACACTCAGACTTTGCCCTGGAGGTTATCATCAAAACAACAACAAGGAAGACAACATGCAAAATTCAGCATCAAACTTCATGCATGGTGGCGCTTCTGTTTAGCTGTCACCCCAACCCCCAGCCTAAAATCTGCATTGGAGATGGCGACTGTTATTAGCCGTCATCTCCAACTTAGAAGCAACTTTAAAAGCATTAGTCTCTGCTAACTAATCCTCACATGCAGGCATCAATGGAGAGCTCACCCACAGTCTGTTTGATGACGACGGCTGCAGGCGGACTCCCTCAGGTGCACATTAAATTCATTTTAGGTCCATCAGAGAGAGCAGGTGTGTTTATACTAGGCAGGTATCCTCGGTAGGCATGCGAGCTCTCGCCACACTGATTACACTGAGCTAAATATGGCTTTGTGCTAACACAGACAGTAGGCTGATCAAAGCCCTGATGTCAGAGGAGAGGGGCGGAGCCTGCAGGGCACGGGTCAGGTGTCTGTTGGAAGTATCCAGGACTCTGTTTTCTCAATATGTTCAGTCCTGTAGTGTGGAGCATGAGCAGATATGCAACACATTTACCAATAATTTAGACCAAATGATCGGCGAGAGCAGAAAAGTATTTCAAGGTGTTGTCTTATGAAGCTGCACAGTGTAAAAACAAACAGACATTTAATTATAGGGAAGCTCTGGGATGTATTAAATGTTGTGATTTTCATATATCTGAGTGTCTTCTGCTGACTCGAGCTGATCAGTGGTGGAAAAACAGTATCTGAAAAGATGAACTCAACTAATCTGAAAAACAAAACCTGCAATTTAATAATGTATGGACCTCAAGAGCAGAGGACTCAACAGCAACTATAAGTAATAGATAAGTAGTAGTTCATATTGTTAGCTAGAAGTATGAATACATTTTAATATTTAGCCAAATCTAAGAAATGAACAGTTAGCTAAACTGTAAAATATTACATGTGGGTAAATAGCTGATGGTAACATTCTGGATAAAAGGTTATGATCAAACAATGAGTAGCTGTTAAATGGAGTAACAGATGAAAGTAATGGATGAATTACTGTCACAGGAATCTAAAAGAAAAGTCAATCAGAAGCTAAAAGTTGTCAAGAAATGGTTAAACAGCTGTAAACACATTTCATACAGTTAAAAGTAATTAATATATTGACATAAAAGCTAAAAGTAATTAATAGAAGTTATATATTTTAAGGTCGTGAACACAGTTGGATGAAATAATTACTTGTTACAACGATACAAATTAAAATTAATTCAAATCAGACGGAAGAGGTTGGAAACTACTGATTAAATTTTCATTCATGTTTAGAATATTCAGCCTTGCAACAATTAATGTTACTCAGTAAATCCACTAGCACCAAGTAAATCTGCTCTGACTCTGATAATTGGATCAAGTAAGTCAATTAATTAAGTTTAGAAAAATCTGCTATTTTTCTTGGTTAATAATAGCAAATGCAATATTTTAATGGCTTTTGGCTGCAAAATTCTCTTGTCGGGGCCACTAACTGATTTCTAAATTGTATATGGTCCAGAGAAAAACTGACATGTGTGGCTTGAAGTATCAAGATAGAATTAATTTGACCTGCTCCATGTGATGAAAGCTGTATTCTGTGTGTCGTATTTTATAAACTCAATGCATATTTCGAACATTGCCTTTTTTTGCCGTTGCCTTTATTTCCACCTGGTAATTACTTGCATCCTTAGTGTGTGAGCATCGATGACATTTACAGGGAGGAGCTGCAAACATCACCTGCACATGGAAACCAGACTTCACTATGTATGTACAGGAGAATACTTTAAGACTGCCTTTAAATCCAATAGTTAATACTCCAGCTGGTTTGTACTCCACCCATCCTGATGACTGAGTTTTTTCTTGTATATGTTTGCACTGAGTCCCCCCTGTCCCCCATCCTCTGTCCCCTGTCCTCTGTCCCCTGTCCCCTGTCTGTTCTGTGTTTGTGTCGTGATGGGTCGGCACCAGAAGAGTTATTTCACTTCACACGAAGACGATAAAAATGCTATTCTGACTATTTCCAGGCCGTGATTTTTATTATCAGGCATCTGGGTTATTACCCGTTATGAATTGTTACAATGGCCAAGCTGTTTAAGCAGAATGCAGATATAAATTATAATGTATTGCAGAAGCAGGATTCTCCAAACACGCTGCACATGCTGTTGGTACCAGAGAGTTGTAAATACTTCATTTTAGACCAAACTTCAAGGAAAGTAAAGTTCTGGCCATGTTGGCAAATTTTCATCTCACCACAGGCACCTTTTACAAATTAACAACAAAGTCTGCTCGGTAACTTCCTGGAGAGAAACAAACTCTACTCCTGGACACAGAGTTTGGACGAGCTGTGGCGATGGCTTCTGTTTTGGAACAATGCGAGCGGCGGCGGCTGTTTGGCGTGCCGAGAGGATTCCAGCGATTCCAGTCTTAACAAAAAACTAAGTCAAGGCTTTATTGTGAATATCAGCGGGGGGAATTCAGCAGTCGCCCTCCCAGGCATACCAACACCTACCCCTGAGACAGCACAACATGATGAACTAGTACCTGTAAGACTTCCTCTAATGCTTCCATTCTATAGCAAAAACAGTATAATTACAAGGCCGACACTGTGCCTATCCTCCATCATCATTAAATTAGGGGGTTTGTGAAGATGAGAAATTGGCTGGGTTCAGCTTGGAGCCAGCAGAATCCTCATGGAAATTTACAGTACTCAAAATGGCAGGCCGACTCCTCTTTCATTTGTCTCTTGTACTGGAGCTAAATACATATCTGTGACTTGGACGGCCTCAAAAGTCAGCCTGAATCTTGCAGGGGGAGAGACGTACGAGGACAGACTTAATAAGCTTTTGTTTAGTGAAAACATGGCACGCTCTCTTCTACTGATGGCTTCGGTCTTGTGAATAAAAAATATAATTGTGGATGGATGTTTACTGGGTTTTTGGAGAGCTGGCAGCCGACTGTTGCACTCACTTTGTGTCACTCTGGTTATTAGCATCAGCTGAAGCTAAAGAGACGGAAAGAGATTTGGTTTTGGAATTAAATACACAGTTTCAGATGTACATTATACATAAGGGCTGCAATGACATAAATGAAATATTCAGCCACTGATACTCCAACATAATGGCATTAAATATAAGATTCTGGATTGCACATAAAAACTGGATGTTCCTACTTACTTTCTTCAACAATGGTTCAATGAGCCCTGTTCACACTTGGTTTTAGGATGTGTCTCAGGTGATCGGTGACCTTTGTCCTCTCACCTGAAACACCTGAAACAGTCTGTACATGTAGAATAGCTCTTGAATCATTTACCCTCTCCTCTCTTTCAGCCAACTTAGTTTAACTGTTTACAGTAGTTGCTGCTCTGATGTTGATAATTTTTCAGCCCTGTCGTTGCCGTAGCGACAACCAAACACATGTGGACGCCAGAATGGTTTAGCAACGCATGTTAAATACAGATGTAAACACATATGCATCTCAGTTCGGATCACTCAAGATGCATCGTAAAAAAAAAGTGTGAACTGGGCTTTAGGATCCAGACCTGCTATCTGTTTATCTTGCTTTCAGTCTTTACGCTAAGCAACTGGCTGCTCGCCTAAAAGTTAATGCTACCAAACATGAGACTAATGCTGAGCTTCACCTCTAATCCTTGGCAAGAAAAAGTATATCATATTCCCCCTAATAAAAAACAGGGAGTCAATTAAAAGTTAATTGAGGATGTGGTCAACATGAACAAATGAAGGTCATGTGATGTGCATGCCATCCATCCTCTGTACCCATGTTTCTAATCAGGTCACTGGAGCCTATCCCAGCTGGTAATGGATGAGAGGCGGGGTACACCCTGCACAGATCACAGGTCTATCGCAGGACACATTTAATTAAAGTTGAATTAATATATTAATATAATCCTGCCATTTTGAACACTTGATGTTCTGGATAAGTACCACAATATAGTTCTGTTTCAGTCACTGTGGGTGGACCAGTATCTCAGCAGTTTGTAGTGACTTTGATTTGTCGTTGATTTCTTACCATATTTCACAATAAAAGCCCTGTTAAGAAATTAAAGGTTTCTGTCCATGAAATGCTACAAAGCTTTAAATTTGAAACAGGAAATCTTTGTATTTACAGCTTAATGCAGTAACTTTACTATTTTAAATCTCTGCCCCTGAATAAATTTTAAAATTCAAAATTAGTGTTTTTACTTACTATGCCTCTAATGTAGCCATAGACTATATACAGACTGAACAAAGCTAACATGACATCACTCATTGGTTTGTGGATACAGTGGGAACTCAGGAGTTTGGCATTTGAACGCGGCCATGTTGGTTGTGTTGGGCAAGAAGTGACCATATTTGGATATGAAGGAAGTCGTGAAGAGGCGGGTCTGACCGTTGAATCTGAGATGACTGTTCAATGTGTCTGAGACTTGACTTCAGCGCCAGTCTAACTGGAGACCTGTCAATCAACCTAACTACGCTACTAAATCTTCCTCTTTTTGAAGCCTAATATCTAAGTAATGATGGAATGATTTTCAGATGGACCACCACATCACTGAGAACAATAACTGAATGATATCAGAATGACTTATGGGAAAAAAGTACTGACTGAGTATTTCAGGATTGAAAATAACCATCTCTGAATTGGAGTTGATGGGAGCCAGAGTTTTTTGGAGCCAGCATCTAGTGGCCATTAGGAGTATTGCACTTTTTGCACTTCTGCATTGGCTTCATTTTTGAAAACCAGTTGCTTCATCTATTTCTATACACATCTCTGAATACAACACTGATTTTAAATAGAGGTCTGGTACCTTCTACAGCTAAATAAAGGCCCTGGCGACACATTTAATACTTTTAACCCACTAATTTTCACATACAAGTACATGGCCTTAAAGTGGGACAGAGAAGGTGGCAGAGAAAGGTTGTTCGAGGTTCAAATCCTCAAATTTACTGGGCTGGCTGTACATGGGCAAAGTCTGTCTGCCAAAGTACTGGTGAGCAAGGCACTGGGCATCCAAAGCATCTGCTCAGTTAGCTTCATCATTGACAGATAATAGTTACATTTTAGCTATGAAACCAGCTCGGGTGTTACTGTAAATCTGACACACCTCTTCTGTAAGGAGTTTCAGGAAGGAGTCACAACAGGCCTCATTTCCTCCTTTCAAACTGTCGCCTCTTGTGCAGAACATGATACGGGGATGGTGAATACTTGGCCCACATTTATAGGCACTGACTCAGATTTTACAGGCCAATCTCACAGTGAAAAGCATCCACATGCCGATACAGGAGGTGGCTGATGACTGGACTGCCCGCTGGACCCCAGAGTCAGCTCCACTGAGTCAACAGTGACTGTATCTCTGCAATGACTTGTCACAAAAGTTGTTGAGGAGAGTGAGTATCACAGAGGCCTTCACAAGACATTTCTGCAGGTTTTCCTTCAAAACTATCTTAAATTTAAGATGTGGCATTAGTGTGGGATCAAAGGATCCAATGTTATTATTGTGGGTGTTAGTACGGATATTAAGAAAGCTAGAATCACTTGTCAGATTAGTGTTGATTTTGAGGCAGGAGATAATCCTGAAAGACACTGGGAATATGTAACACTTTTAATGTGTGACTCTCCTGAAGTAAATCTGCAGTGGACTCAGTGGTGTGAAAAGTCCACCGATCAGCTTCACTGCAGTAGTTTGTTCTCAGGGATTAAAAAACCAAAGTAACCCTGGAAGTGAGGACGAGGAGGTTCATGTTTAGACTTCAGAGCAAAAAAAAAAAAAGAAGCCTATGGGTGTGTTACAACAAACCAGAAAGCAGCCATGTTTATGTCCTTTTGAACGTGTTTAAGTGGGTGAGGTCAGGCGAGTGTAAATGAATTAGTAGGCTACTATGTTTGCATGTGTGCAGACCTTCCCACTGGCATGAAAACTAAAGGCATGAAGTGAAACTTGCAGTTGAGCCTTTATTAATAAAAAAAGAAGTATGTCTTTGCTTTACTGCAGTAACTTTATAATAATCTTACTGGAAGTTGCATTTTTCAATACTGACAATATATTTTTTTCTGTGTGGGAAGTTAATGATTAATGTTCATTTTAGTGGAAAATAAAAGTTGTTATGATTGATTGATCATGCAGAGCAATTGTATTTCTCCCAGAAATACTTTGTAACACTAAGTACTTGACCATATAGTTGCATATTTTTCTATATTTAATTTAATTATGCTAAATAATCATTAATAATTTTATTCTTTTTATCTATGCACTGTTTTTAATATATTATCAGCCACTATCAGGATTAGATTCATTTATTGATTGACTGATTAATGATTGATTCTATTTATTGATCTTTGATTCCACTATTATCCTTTGCATTTTATTCTACTTTTATCTGCCTACCTGTGTGTTGTATGCAAGTTGTTCAAAAACTGCCCCTGGTGGGATTAATACAGTTATTTGTATCTGTAATATTCTTTAATGGCCATAATATCTAGTGTTAACTTGTGGCTATTTTCTAGTGATGCTAGCAGACTTACATCCCTACTTTGTAACACACAAAAACCACTCATGTGTGTTATTTCTTTACCTCTTTTGTATAGTATCATGTTGCTCCTGCCTGTGTTTCTTCCTCGAGTTCACAGAAACGTGAGAAGGAGCCACATTGGCCCTGCAGGGCTCTCAATAACTGAGGATGTCATGGCTACCAAGCAACAAGTTAAAACCCCAGCGGCCCAGCAGCCATTTAACAACTTCTCTCAATTGTAAAAAGATTGCGAGTCTTCATTTATATCACATTCAATGTAAATGCCTCCTCTTACCTCCAACAGGAGAAGCTCAGTGTGAAGCAGCAGCAGCCTGTGGACGCATAGTAACAATAATCCTCCCAGAGGGTGAAGCTGTGGAGTTTGGAGCCAAAATGTCCGCTTTATATTTTTTATTTGAAAAGTTCTGGGGTGTAAAAGTGTGAATGGATGGAGCGGGCGTGCGGTTTTCCTCGCTGAGGAGCAGGAGGTCTGACTTTCTTACAGTTGTTAGTGTTTCCCAGGACAACTCAATGGGCGGAGTCTGCCAGTGGGCGGAGTCTCGCGGAGTTTCCTCGAGAGTTCAAGAGTCTCGCGCGAAGAAAACCCCGGACTGATTTAACAACCAGGAAGCAGGGCGAAATAGATATATTTTTAATGTTTACAGGCCTTATGAGGTGAACTAATATTAATGTTGTTACTGGTCGTGAGCGCGGGACAGGATCGTGGTCACTCCACGGGGTCACGAGGAAGAGTCCGACATTTTTTTTAACACTGTGGGTTTTTTCAAAATTAAAGTACCTCAAATAGCGACACTGAATAGCGTTTTAATGCCATTATTGTCATTGCATTCTTACTAAGGTGCATAACATACAAGCAGACATCACAAACATGTAGCATAGAAGTCCTGAGATTGCATAGTAAAAATATATTATTGCACTGTATATGCTGAGTTGTATTATATAGATAGATAGATAGATAGATAGATAGATAGATAGATAGATAGATCAGAACCTACCTCTGATCACACTTTTTTTCATGAAGTGGATTCTGCTTCATAACTTGTATAAAATACATGTACATAAAATACATGTATAAAAAGCAACATAAACACGTTTAGTCAGCCTGGGTAACTTCACATGTTTTAGTGCATTGCCTTGTGTGTGTGTGTGTGTGTGTGTGTGTGTGTGTGTGTGTGTGTGTGTGTTTTCTAATCTGTTTTGTTCTGTTCCATTCTATCCTTTTCTATCTAAATTTGTTTAAACTTTATTGTGCTTTTATTTTGAAGGAGCCGCATGAAGCTGATAAAAATCAGGCCGAAAACTGCGGCTTAATCTTACTTTCAGTCCTAAAAAAGAGGAACACATGAAGTCGGAATGTGGTTTTGAAGTTGTTGCACGATTTGTTCAGTTTTATTTTAGTTTCACTCATCTACAATAAACATTATGTCCCATTCAGACTCCCACTGGCTTCACTCTGCTGCAGTTTCCACCAGCTCTGCACATTTCTGCATCACTGGGACTGATAGTTCTTAAGATCATCCTCAAAAAGCAATGTAAATCACGTCTTGTTGTAATATTAAGCTTTAGTATCACTACACAGGGATTGAAGTGCATACTTGCACTCTACACCACTGGAATCTACTATGTGGTGCATTGTGTAAATGTGATATGAAATACACCCCATACAATATGATAAAGGTCACTGATTACAGCACACGCATTATATGAACCTGGAGGAATATGCTGTCTTTCTTGCTTTCCTTTATTCTGGTTGCATCATGATGTTTTGTGCAGCAAGATCAGAGATGGAGAGCATAACCACCTGTCATTAAAGTGTGAATCACAGATACTTGCATCGTCCAGTGGTGCAAACAACAGGTAAGTGTTTGTGGGAACGGTTTCACTGCTGTCTCATCATGACTGCATACACCTTCCAGAGAAAAAAAATAAATAATAATAATAATATAAAACTCCCGTGGTTTAAACTGCCATCTGCTGGTACAGAAGGCCTTGTGCAATGATCTCTGCAGGCTGAACACATTTTCTACTGTATAATGGACCAAGGTGCAAAGTAATATTGCATTTAAATGCCTGTAGTTCTTTGCAACCCATGAAATGTGTTATACTCTGCACAGCTGTCAATGGGAAGAAGATCTGTATGTTTCTTGTAGGCACACTTATAAAGGACAGAGTGTTTAAAATGACCCTACTTTTTATTATTTTTGAAAATATATGAAGGTCGATGTGAATTCAAAGTGGAGCAGCCCTGAAAAGGGGCTCTCATCTCCCAGCTCCGGCCAGTCACATGTATAAATAATTAAATGTATGTTGTTTATGCCTCCCATTATTTCTCCTTCAGGCATCAACAGAGGCTGAGCTTTGTAGCATGTGAGCCCACACTTTCACTGTTAATAATGTCACAGTGGACCCTGCGGGCGGGGAGGAGGAATCTTGATGACTGCACATTCGAAGAAATCTTGATAACTTTAACGAGGAGTCCAGATTGATGGCTGCTCACCTGTGAGAACACGCTGACCTATCAGTGTCAGATAAAATATGTCTGAGTGTTGGTTTTCCGACGCGGGATCCGGGTTTTAAGTGTGTTTCGCTCCATTCTCAGCACAGATTATCTGCTGTTATGAATCACAGCTGTGACAAAAGCATTACAGATAAATCACACCACTCTGCTGTCTTTTTCTAGTAAATGTCTTTTTGCCAGAAAGAGAAAATCACAATAAATACCCTGTATTCTCCAATAGTCTTTGGCTGCAGCACGCAGAGCACAGAGACTTACATTAAGCCTGATGGATAGAGGGGTATAAAAAAAATATTCGAAGATTTTTAGACTGAATAAGAAGAAAATTTTGCACAATTTACTGGGAAGCATTGGTTATTGCTTTTTCATTTTTGTATTTTGAATGCAAGCTTCAGTGTCATTGTCTGACATATATGGACAAACATCTGAATCTAGAAACTGGAGAAGTATTTAATGCTAAAGCTGAGATTAAAGTGGGATAGAGATTTTCATTGGAAGTAGTATAAAGACACAGCGAACTGTGTTACTGTCCTTAAAACGCACCTTTCTGCAAAACAACCTGGAATCTGGCACCTCATCAAACACATGCACACGGTGTCACAAACACGCCAGGTGTACTCTTTCCATCACTGTATGTGAAATTGAACCACAGAAAAGTTGTTTTGAAGGCGCAGCAGGCGCCCGAGCCTTCCACCCATCACAAGCCTCCAAGCTGGGAGCTTCGCCTCTCTCCTCCACCTGTAACCAGTCGAGGGTTAGATAAATGACAGATGGTATTGAAAAGGGCCCCCATTCACTGCCATGCTGAGCCGCACTTAGACACATTATTGCAGTCTGGAGGAGGAGTGGAGGGATGTGGGTGGAATGATGAAGCAGGGAGGTCTGCAGACCGTCAGAACATAAGCGAGACGGGGTAACAAGCATGACACAAAGAAGTACATAGCTGCCTTTGTGTGCTGATAAAAGGAGGTTTTGTAAGTCGAAGGACTTGGATGGAAGGGGATGGAAGAGATAGCGCTGAAAAACCCCCGGCCAGAGTAAACACTTGGACAGAGAGACAAAAACACACTAGCTGCAGGAGGAGGGAGGAGGTGGCAGAGGGAGAAGGAGCGAGAGGCATATCATTTGGCTGAAGTGCCTTCAGAATACACTGTCTCACAGTTCAGTGGAAGCCTTCTTACACTCAGCAGCGCCATCCACATGTGTTCTCACGCAGTCTGTGCTGTGAGGATTGTGTTGTTCTGCTGCTGCTAAAGCTGCAGCTGTGTAGTCTAAACAGCAGCGGTGGGGAAATGCTCGTATTGAAGCACTGGAAAGACTTCAAGTCCAAAATCAGGTGTGATTTGTCTATGAACTGCAAGATAAGCTGCCCCACAGACAACATCCTGGCCAGTGTGCTGCAATGCTGCTGGTTAAGTACCAATTACACTCTTTGATTGTTGCATGAATTGACATCTTGTGTTGACACCAAATGACAGAGTTATGGTTAATTAGTCAACGTAATCGATCAATTCAAGCATCACACACAGTCCCGAGATCAGTTCAGCATCTTTTTTGGGAGTATAACAAATATTTAACACTTTAGAAATTTTGCAACCACATCTGTCCAAGGTCTAGAAGAATAATATAGTTACTTACAGCAGCTGCATGGACAACCCCACAAGAAAACAGACAACACAGTACCCAGCCTCTTGCCCATTGCTAGTTAGGAGAGGCTCCAGCGTCCGACTCAATTTCATTAGTGGGTATAGAAGGTGGATGGATGGATGGGCTGATTTACAAAAAAAATTCCCATATTTATATTACCCTCTAGTGCCCTCTAGTGGCTTTAGTAAATATGACAGGATAAATGTTAGGAAGTGAAGTGATGATAATAATAATAATGAATTTTATTTGTAATGCGCTGTAAATCTCAAAGAGATCTCAATGTGCTACAATTGGAGTAAAAGAAAACAAAAACATAAAGATAAAAAGCATAATAATAAACAGGTTCAAATGTTACAATGTCTCTTAAAAAGAAATATTTTCAGTCCCCCTTTAAAACTTTCAACACTCTGTGGAGCCCTGTGGATGTAGTTACAGACCCACAAAGTGCCCAGAGGTCGGGGTGGATGGATGGGTTGGTTTTAACATAGGAAACCACCGTTCTTCCTCTTGGCCTTGACTAAAGCCTTAACTGCACAACTGTGACGTCTAAGCACCACTTTGTTAATGTTTGTTTTACCCGTTTCACTGTAGCCACTTCAAACCAGCCTGTTGTGGAGAGTTGTGGATAATGTAACCATAATACTCAGTCTGTTTGAACACTTAGCGCTGGGGAAAATATCTGGCCCTTTAGCCTCTAAATGCAAGCATTTACCAGCTATTTACAAACTTTGTCAGTGTGCTATTCGATGTCGGGCAGGTAGCGTGTAGTGTGACGGCCAAGCTGTTTGGCTTATGAGAGTGGAAAGACTGAACAGGGAAGCTGCAGGCTGTGAAACCAAAACACTGCTGACCTGAGGGGAACTGCACAGCCGGGGGATATTTCTTTATAACTGTGCATAGACATTGACGCAGCTACTGGTCTCAAAGGAGAAGCCACTAGATGCTGGTTCAGTTGACTCCAATTCTAAAATCTCCATTTTTAATATCGGTCAATACATTGTTGTGATGTCATTAGCTAAAGTCTTCTTCTCAGTGGATTTACGAGTGATGTTAGCTTGATTGACAGGTCTGGTATCCAATGAGATCAGCCCTCAAACAGTTTCCTCGAGTTTCAAGGTCACCACCCACTTCCTCGCTTCTCTCTTCATATCCAAATATGGTCACTTCCGGCTCCAAAAAAACCAACATGGCGACGTTCAAATACCACAGAGTCCACAGAGCAACAGGTGACGTCACGTTAGCTTCAATGATTCTATACACAGTCTGTAGTTTACCATTTGATCCTTTCTATGTTACATATACCGTATTTTCCGGACTATAAGCCGCTACTTTTTTCCGACGCTTTGAACTTAAACACCGGTGTTTCTCATGTATCGGCGGCACGGAGCTTGCTAGCTTGTAAAAAGCTAACATACATTTAGCGTTGTCACGTCAGACCCGGTCAGAGTGGACCACAGGAGCGCTCAATAGTCCGGAAAGTACGGTACTTTTTTAATCCACTCTTATTAAAAATATTGATTAGTGCAGCTTTAAATTAACTGGAAAGCTAAAACAAACAAAAAAATCTCTCTATGTAAAAATTTGTATCTGAGAACAAATCCCCACACGAGATGCCCCGGCTGCTGCTGTGCTTTAAAGTTTCTGATCATTGTTACTTGGGCAAAGTTGACACATGTTCAGCATAAAAAGTTCTGACACCACAAAGATCAAAACGATCTCTAAAGGCTTCCTCTGGGCTGAAGCTGTCTATTTTCCTGGCAGTTCACTCAGCAGCCACCCACCATTTGTTTTAGCAAAGTTTTTTTGTACATGCTAACCGTACAGGTACAACAATTCTCAGGATATTTCACACCGATTCTCTGTAACTGTCAACTTTAAATTGACTCTGGATGTGTGTTTTTTTCCCCATCAGTTCTTCATTTTCTTCATCTCAGCATGTAAAAATGTCTCGGAGCATCAACACATCCCTCAGAATTATCTTGATACTGTGAGGTATAATTGCACAGATAACGGTACACCAGTCATGCAGCTGTCATTTAGATGACTGGATTGGGTGACATCCAAACGCTGCCATCCCACAGTGTTATAAGGATGAACCCGATGATATTCTTTGTTTCTCAGTGCCAACTAATGACATGACAAAACCAAAGTCTGAAAAGGTGTAGCCTGTTTTTTTTTCCTGCTGTGGTCAGATAAAGGTCGCAAACTAGATCTCGATGACATAAATCAATTTTTAGTCCTAATTAACAGCGTTTATGAATCATTTCAGTCCCAGACGTGTCCACAAGATGTCAGTGTCTGCGGTGCTGCAAGTCAGTAAGTCCAGTTGATCCCATCAGCTGGGATTTACTGTCTTTGTGGAGTCTAAACACACCACAGTACAAATTACTGCCACACTGACTCTGTGCGTGCATGTGTGTTCCTGCACAGATCCTCCTGCAAATCGTATTTTTAACTGGAATCTCCAAATGGTTTTCAGTGCAGTAAAACAGAGACTGAATTTTCTGTCCACACACTCGGCCGTTCGCCTATCTTCAGCTCGCCAACCTCTTTTGTTTTTGTAACTCGTATGTGTCTACACATGCAGTCTTGGAGGCACGCCAGAAAGCGAGTCAGGTGACTTAAGCCGAGCTGGTGCGGCCAACCAGATGAGAGGGATTTGGGGAGGTCGGACCCACGCTGCCTCCCACCCACCTCCACATCCCACCTCCATTCACTAAAGCCCAGCAGATTAACTCCCTCAGATCTCTCCTCTTTAATTAGGAGCAAACAGGAGGCGTGAAGGCACAGCAACTCCATACTAATAATTCAGAAGAAGCACAGTTGGGGGAAATAAACAACAACAACAAAAAAATCCTTTCATATATTACATTGTGATTTTTTACAAGGGAGAAGATGGAAAGTTAACATCACTCAGGAGATTGTTTAACTCTTTACCCCATGCATACTAAAATAATAGATCAACAAGAAAGAAGAGGAAACAACAAAACTTCCACGAGTGGACGTGCTGTAGCCTGGAGATCAACCTTGATGTGGAGCATCCTCTATAAAAGATACAACACTCACTCCATTAAGGCCCAGTCAGCAGAGGAAAAATAGCACAAAAACATGTAGCAGTAATTGCACCAGCAGGGTTTTTCTGTGTTTGCCGTATTCTTCTCTGCCTTGTTATCTTAAAGTTATTTCGCGCCCACATATAGGAGATGAGGCACTTAACGAAAGGAAACGGCGGCGCTGAAAAGAGCTGACATTTGAGTAGGTGATGCAGAAACCCTGAGGGGCTGATAAACAATATTTTAGACAAATCTGACTGAAAACAAACAACTGCGAAAGTTGTCAGGCATTTGTGTTAAACGAGAAAAGAAGAGAAAGTAGAATTTCCTTAAACAACGTCGTACGAGTCTTAGTAAGATATTTGCATTTCACTGGGTCTGTAAAGCTTTAAATCCCTGATCATCAACAAGCAGCTAATTTGCGAGGATGTCAGGGGTCAGGGGAAACAAACATTCATATGATCCTGGAGTCATCCTGCAACTCACAGGAGGACGATGCTAAAGCTAAGTAAGAAGCAAATAGTGGACTCAAGTTAGACGAGGAATCGAGTGGGATGCAGGGAGTGGGTTTATCACTCCTTCCCAGAATCCTCCCCCTGGAAGCTATTAATTTCCTGAATGTTTGCATGAGACGTCTCTGCGATGCATTGCAGGGATTGCCCCTCCTCCTGAGGCAGGCCTATAGCAGGCAGCGCCGACTGTAATCCCGGCATGTTCGCCAGAGGACAAAGCTCTGCAAATGGAGGACAGGCACATTAGAAAGAGTCGAACCCAAACACTTTATTTCCTCACTCAGGCTGGCAGAAAAATGGGGGTCTTCAAATGAGGCGTGCAACTTTGACTCATTAACACCAATAAGAAAGCGGGGACTGAACATTTGGGGCGAGACTCTGGATTATTCGGCTGCACAGGTTCAAAAATGTCATGATGGCGTAACGATGACCGCAGGCGTGTGATTGGTGGATGGTGTCCCAGCGTGGCTGGGTGAAGGGGAGTGACAGGCGGGGCTTGGAGGAGGGGTTAAATGGAGACTGGTGAAGACAGAGAGTATGGGGGCTAAATTTAGCCAATGGCTCTGCTGGGGTGGAGCTAATCCTCTTTACACTCGAATTATCTGCCCTTCGGATTAGAGAGCTTTGCCTCTATGCAAGACATCTACTCTCTATAATGATGTCCCATTGCAGGCCGTACCATGTCGTCCGGTGGGGGTGGGAGCGCTGTCAGACGGGATGCTGCAATGAATGAAGAATGTGTTTATGATTTTTTTTTTTTACAAAAGGAGTCTTACATAGGGTGTGAGTGCTGCCTATTCAGTGAATGTTTACATTTCAACAACTGTAAAAGACATAAGCAGCACACAAAGTATGTAGTCAACTGGTAAGAATTAATAAAAATATTTAATCATGAAACTTTCACATGCATCAGTGGAAAGCTAAAGAAGTGTAAAGAGAACAGCTGTAAACGCAGACTTACATAACAGTTTGAATTAGTATGCGTGCAACTGGTGACGACAGGTCACTGCAGGTCTCTGCAGAGGAGGATGCAGAGGTTTACAAATGCTACAAATATATGCATACAGTGTACTGCATGGTACTTTAAGTTCTGTCTCCCACAATGAGAAAAAAAGACTTTGAGTTGTGAGTTGAAGGTTTCACCTCAGTGAGAAGTTGTGAAGAGCTGTGGTGGAGCTCTGCAGCATAATGAGTACGACCAGTTATACTCTCATTTGTTGTATTAC
The DNA here is from genome assembly GCA_900323345.1 of Pseudochromis fuscus. Classification (NCBI taxonomy): domain Eukaryota; kingdom Metazoa; phylum Chordata; class Actinopteri; family Pseudochromidae; genus Pseudochromis; species Pseudochromis fuscus. The sequence continues at coordinate 21,877 of OOFC01038398.1, forward strand.
TGGAAATTGATTATTGATTATTCCATTAACATGTAAGCATCATATCAATTATTTATCTGGATGAATTTAGCAAATTTACTAGTTGAACTGTTGGTCAGACAAAACAAACTCTGAAGAAGGTCACTTGAGTGTAATGAAGTTCTACAGACTGAACTCAAACCTGAAAATGTGTATTTTAAAAAAACAAATAAAGTGGAGAAAAATTTCATATCTTGCACATACGCCGGCTGATTTAATGAAAACAGAGCCTTTCTATGTGGGTTTTGCATCAATATGATTCTGCAAAGGTTCTCAGAAAGCTGCTTATTTTAAAAAATATATCTTTAAATCAAGAATATTTAACAGAATCTAACTTTGCAACTACAACTACACCACCATCTTTGGAGAAGCAGTCCTACACCTTACTGCCTGCTTGCTAAAATATTGATCTGAAAAGTTAGAAAATATATGCAGTTGTGTTAAAAGTATAATATTTCTCATTTGAAAGTGTAAAGTAGCAGGAAATCCCATAAAAATACTGCAGCATAGTACAAGTATTTCTAAATTTCTAAATTCTAAAACACTTTTCTGCATGATTGTTCTGAAAAATATGGGTGCACATCTGAAAACATATGTTAATATAATATAAATGTGAATGTAAAAATGTGAAATGTGATTATTTGACTGATAAAATGAGTCAGTGTCTTGCTCCTGCACATTTAGATGCATGAAGCCTTTTGCTTTCCCACTGCAGGACAGAGTAAACACCCCAAGTAAAAACAAACTATATAAATATGTTTGGGCCCAATGAGACTGCAGACGGAAAGTGGTGAAGGCCTCTCGAGGCCTCCGTAATGTATGTATCTACATTACATTATATAATATACTATCATTAGGGACAAAGCCTGGCATCAATCCACCACACCATCCAACCATAACTGCTGTTCTCTCTGTAGCACCAGACTTGGCCTCTGTCATATATTTTCTGTATGTAAACCACAGGAATGATATGTGGTGCCGGGCGGCGATGATTATCCATCTCCAGCAGTAGGTGCCACTCAGACACATCCATAATCACCTCAGCACCCGAAGAAATAAAACCACCAACCCTTCCTTGCTGCTTCGAGGGAAGGGGAATATTTCAGCCATTTTTTTGCTGATATGCTTATCTGGAGCGGCTCAGGATGGATGAGCAGCCACCGTAGCGAGACACTGTCTCACTCAAGGACACTCCGGCACACAGCCACTCCATCGATGCGGCCCTCTGCGCACGGGACAAAAAAAGAAAGATGCATCCAGCTGCGGTAACCGTAGGCGACCGCTTTCCAAACACGACACCGGTGGTGAAAACCAATTGGTGTGGTGTTCAGATGGAATCGAAAACGGGCACACCCTACTTCACAATGATTGCAGACCACTGAAGGCCCACATTCAAGTTTCCATGACAACAAGCATCTGTGTGCTCAAGTGTCATTGAGCCCAAAAACAAACCAAACCCTGAACATCTCAATTGAAGGCAGCTGTTTTGGCAGCTCACAGTCACCTCTGACCTCAGTGTGGAGGATCGTTTATGGAGATCATTACCAAATAATGTGAGTGGAGAGACTACACAGCTCAGTGTCCGTGCAGCCTGTTGCTAGTTGAACCATCAGGACTGTACCATCAGGTCCCAGCGGCGGGGGGG
>OOFC01038401.1:0-19730 GCA_900323345.1 Pseudochromis fuscus
GGTCAGGTCGGAGCAGGTACTAAAATCTTATTGGTCGGAATCGTCACTGTGTCGTTGCGTCATCACTGCGCTGCACGTAATCTGTCCCCGCAAGCACGTCTTTTTTTAAATCTTCGCCGAACCGTGCAGACGTGTTTAAAATAACAACAAGAAGAGAAATGGCATCAGCTACTAGAAATCCTGCCCCATGGACTCAGGACGAGGTGCAAACCTTTTAGACATTAGTCGCAGATGAGAACATTCAGCGGGAGCTGGATGACGCGGTCCGAAATGAAAGGATTTACAAACAACTCTCGGACCAGATGGCTGCACGTGGCTACCGCAGGACTTTGCAGCAGTGTAGGGAGGAATTAAAAAAGTTAAAAAGTTGTTCCTCCATCGCTTCTTTCCACATCTGTGTGTCGCGTAAAAGATGACGGCCAGGTACACTGAGGAGGCACTATCCTCGGCAATGTGAATGCTACCGAGGGGGGGCAGTCCCAAGCGATCCGAAGCGAAGAGAAGCGAGCAGGTCCCAGTGTGAATGAGCCATAAGTCTCCATCATGTTGTGGTTGGAACATCCAACCGCGCAAAAACTTTTTGGCATGATTTTCTGCAAAGTTTATCTGCTTCTCGCAGACAAATACACGAGAAAATGGCGTTTGTTTTCACCGCCAAACGCGCGATGCACTGTGGGTATTATCTGCAGTGCCCGGATGTTCGGAATTGTCAATTGAATGTGTATTTTTCTGTTTTGATTAATTGTTTATTTTCTAGGTTTTTTGGGGTTTTTTTAATTTTTTTTTTTATCTTAATCTTATCTTATCTTTATCTTTCCAACTCTCCCACATAAAACTGACTCGAAGAGCAAAGCATACGAAAAATTTTAGTGTGCTTGTACTGTCCTGTACAAATAAAGATTTATGCGATTCAAAGAAGCTGTTTCAAATTAACGTCAGCTAACTTAACGTCGAAACATGCTAGGACAAATGTAAACATACATAGTTTGATTATTTCTTTTTAGTCCTTTTCCCTCTGACTTGTGCTAGCAGTTTGCTGTTGTTATTGTTGGTCTTTTGCTGGTGGTTCCTTTTCTTCTTCCCCTGTTTTAATTGGGGTTTGGCGACCAGCTTCCGGTTGCATTACTGCCACCATCATACAAACAAGCAATCAAACAAACAAACAAGTGACAGTTATCAAATTTCTTTTCAACACAGTTATTTGGTATCTTCTGTGGAAACCACATATACATCTGCGTTTTGTCCAGCTTATCTGGAATACGTGTACTCGTGTGGTAACCCTCAAACTGTTCGTAATTATCACATCAGTGTTTAGTGTGGAGGAATATTTTGAAAGTGCAGCCGGAGGTTGTAACGTTGTCATGGCTGCCGGACGTCCTGACGCACGTTTTACGTCGACGTAACGGATCTGTGACAAAGCGGGCCGTGAGGTTGTGGTCCCCCTGAACATGTCTCCTCTCCCCTGGGCCCACATGCTCCGTATGACCCGGGATGGGAATCTCCCCGCCGCCTAAATCAGCGACTGTCTCTCCTGCAGCGACTGAACCGGAGCGCTAAAGCAAACAGAGGCTGTCGGGCTCTTTATTTATTCAAAAGAAGATGGCGGAGTTCTCGCCCGTCCTGCCGATGCGGGATGGAGGTGGACGATTTGCCCAGCCCATCTTCCCTCGGTCCAGGTCCGGTTCCGAGTCAGAAAGCGAACTATCCCAGAGCCTGGCCCGGACCAAGATCCGCTCGTACGGAAGCACAGCCAGCGTCACGGCCTCTCTGGGGGAGAAATACATAGAGCATCGGGTTACAGACAGTGATACTCTGCAAGGGATTGCACTCAAATACGGTGTCACGGTAAGACTGCAACCCCAGCATTATTACTGTAATGTTTACCTTGACACGGAGATCAGATGGAATATGAAATCAGTGGCATACAATGCATGCAGTCCCTCCTCACTGGGGCCAAGAACTACCCTGTTTTGTTTATATGGACACGGTTACTCTTGTTTTGACTTATGGCTTCTTTCCAATGTAAAGTCAAGCCAGAGTTCAGAAATGTCTCATTAAAGTTAGCATTGCATCATCTTATTAGAGTTTATTTACCCTGGTTGTTTCAGAAAGCTACAGGAAGGAGGCGTGAGCCAATATATTCAGATTATTTCTGTATTTCCATTTACCCAGTGGAAATAAGGGTTACTTCTGGAGTTTCACTTTCATTTCTAGTGCTAGGTGTTTTCAGATCCCAGAAAAATGCAGTTAAGTTAATCATAATTTGAAAACAAATAGGTGTGAGATGTATAGAAATATTACTTATACATGCTTTGAATGCACGTCAAAGTGAAAGACAAGGTCCAGATGAATGAGCTGAAGATAAGTTTATAAGAAGTTGCATTAGCATCTCAATAGTTTAATTATCAGTCAGGTAAAGGAGGTGTGTGAGTCATGGCTGACTCTTCTAGCAGCCCCAAAGGCCAAAGGTCCACAGAGAGTCTGATAAACAGATAACTTGATTAATGGTGCATTTGTTAAGGAACATTTGCAAATTTTAGCCCCACCAATCCCCCCAAAACTTTCTGGGGATGGATCTGTTTTTCATCAGTAAGTATTTTAATCTACTGTTTCACCAGGCCACAGCCACCCAGTATGGATTTTATGGTTATTCCTCCATAAACAGGGTGATAAAACACAACAGCCTCTTTATATACTGTAAAAGTAATGCATTGAAATTTGTATGCTTGAACAACTTCTAACAAACCTAAACTAATCTCAAAGTATGTGTTTAATTAGTTTTAGTGGAGAATTTCTATCCAAAGAGGGTGTGAATGTCACTTCAGTAGACCTCTGCAGTCAGTGAGTCATGCGTGAAAAAAAAAAAACCCTCAGTACTCTTTGGAGGAAAAATATTCATACACTGTGGATGTAATTAAGAGTTAAGGTGATTTGGTCTTTGCGTCAATGAAAAATACAGTAATACAAGTTTGTTGTGTTTTTCAGATTAGTTTCAACCTGTGTGCAAAAACTCTATAAAAGCCCATTTACTTTTCTCTCAGACATACTCTGCAACATTTCACAATTATACAACAATGTGGATCTTCAGATAAATATGAATTTCACAAAAAACAAAACCAAAATCATTAACAGGGGCTGTAAAACCTCAAAAACATTTCCTTCAAGAAGTCTGAAACTTCTCTTGCATGCTATCAGGATAAGAAATGTGGTGATTGATGAAAATTATAGTGTCTTAACATTCCCCTTTTTGCTGTCACCCTGATATGCCAGATGGAGCAGATCAAAAGAGCCAATAAGCTTTTCAGCAATGACTGCATCTTCTTGAAGAACAGCCTCAACATCCCTGTGGTGTCGGAGAAGCGCTTCATATTTAATGGACTATCTCTGGAGTCTCCTGATGGGGATGGTGAAACAGGATGCCAGGAGGCGGATTCGCCCTGTATTGTAACACAGGATATCGAGGGACCCTCGCCGCCCTCCTCCCCGCCCCCAGAGGACTCCAAACCGCCCCAGCCTCAGCCTGAGGAGCTGTCAGCCAAAGACTTCTTACACAGACTGGACTTGCAAATTAAACAGTCAAAGCAGGCGGCGCGCAGGCTGAAAGAGGAGGAAGTCAGGTGAGGTGCTGAACAGCGCACAACCAACAGCTCTTCTCTGTTGATGAGTGTAATCTGTACCCTCTGATGATGTCGGCACTCATCAGCTGTAATTTTCTTCCTGAATTAAATGCATCCAATTAAGTTGACTTTAATTTCTCAGACAGACTTGTGTTTGTTAAGCACATAGACTGTATATAAATATGGATGAATCAGCTGTGGCTAAAAATGAGGCAGATGAAGAAGTGGAGCACTCGACAGCCACTAAATGCTGGCTCCAAAAAACTCTGGCTCCAGTTGTCTTCAATTCAGAAATGGTCATTTTCATTCATGAGATACTTTTTTCCACAAGTCATTCTGATGTCATTCTCTGAAGTCAACTCTTCTTCTCAGTGATCTGGTCCAACTGAAAAAAAACATCATTAAGTAGATATTAGGCTTCAAAAAGAGAAAGATTTAGGGGTGTTTATTTAGTGGCCATTGGCAGTATTGCACCTTTTTTTTGCACTTCCTCATTCAGTCTATGGTTCTGTCACTGTGCAGGGTCACAGCCCATTTCAACAAAAGCGATGATCACTGTTAGTAAACTTACAGTGCAACTATAATAATTGCCTCGTGATGCTTGTTGGAAACGTGGCTCAGACTCTCATCGTTGAAGTGATTGTCAGGAGTCCCAGTCAGCAGGAACAGAGTGTGAAAGTGCTCTCGCAAAAGAATGATCAACGATAGGAATCAGGGTTTTGAGGATCTGCTGCGGTAGTCAGCTGCCATGTTATGCAACTGTCAGGTATTTAGCAGGAGATTTGGCTGGGTGAAGCAGGCCTGTGCACGTCTTCCTGACACTGCATGTTGAGACAGAGAACACTCTCACGTCTGCTCAGTCGTGAAGCAGTTGTAGTGGATGCCTGGCACACACCCATTCATAGAGAAACAGGCATTGTTGCTACTATCAGTTTGGTGAGGACTGAGTCACACTGCAGCTGACTCTTCTACAGACGTGATTTTTTTTTCTCACACTTCAGGCTTTGTTACAGAGCTTTGCTCATACTGTAGTTTTCTCAGGATGAATGTTGGCCCTCCTGTAGCAGCTGTGAGGTTAATAACCTCCCTGCTGGCCTTCAGCTGTCCATTATTTAACTTAAATAACTGATGGTAACATCAAACTTTTTCCTGTTTTTTCACATTATTACTTCACACAGTTGCTGGATTGTATTTTGATTTCATTGTGCATTTTGATCCAGTATTGAACTGTTTTCATGTAGAAAAAGTTTGAAGAAATTCTTCAGACAATATATTTTCATCATTTATGTATAACTAGGTTTCAGGTCCTCCAGATGCTGCTTTAATCCTCCTCTTTTTAATGCTCTGTCTCCTCTTGTCAAATGTTCCCACAGGTTATGGTTGAGAACTTTCCGTCCTCTTTTTAATATGATCTTTCTGCATTTACTGCTTTAATTGTCCTACTTACTAGTTGTGATGTGATAAACAAACATTACATGGTTCAGGTTTAAAGTATTTTATTACTACATGTTTTTGTTTCTTTTTCACCCAGCCTTCACTGGCTAATTTTCTTTTTATAAAATGTGCCAGTAACTCCAGACCTGAGCTTTGTTTTACGAGGGCACGAGCCTTAACAAGACAAAGCTTTAAATTTCTCTTTAAATGTTTACCTACCACCAGAGGGAAAGCCAAGCTTTGTGCTAAGCCCTGATTTTGAGTCCAGCCACATAAAAGGCTGTCGTGTGGAGCTGCAATGTCTTTAGACAAACAGAGGCTGACTCCGTTGTTTCCAGTCAGTCGCAGGGCAAACACAGACCGCATGCCTGTTTGCCTTCCTGCTCAGAGTGAAACAAACCACAAACCTCTTAAGCTGAACTATGGGGGAAAGTAAACTGATGCTACTTCTGCCTTTAGAAGACCTCGTATCTTCATATAATTTGGTATCAGTAACAATTGACAATAACAATAACGTGACAGTTTGAATTACAAAGATGTTTTACTTTGATATGTGGTCCCACTATTACACAGACTCAACCAATGTTGTGCTCTAACTTTTACATCTAAAGACATCTTAAAAACACTGAACACAGAACTGGGTCAATATTGGGCCTTATTTTTTTTAACAGTCATCATACTGGGCTAAATTAACTCAGCATTTAGTTAATTCAATATTTACCCAGTTCTGTGTTAAAACAATCCCACGTTTTTAGAGTATGTCTCTGTAATCATTAACTTATGTTGAGATATCATTTTGACCAGCAAACTTGGTAAAAGATTTGTCACAGTGTGTGATGTGCTGTGTAAAGGTGGCTATGAACAGAAGTTGATAACTGCTCTAAGATTTTGTAGTTTAAAGCTTTGTTTTCCCAGTGAGAATTATCATGTGTAGGATGATCTGAAAAAACTCTGCAGACACATTGTTTGGCCTCCAGCTTTATGGTGTAAATTCTTTGTTTCTATTTTCTTTTGGTATTGATTCATGCTTCTGTGGAAAAAAAGGTTTCTTCTCAGTCAAGAATTTCAAAATAGGGGTTAGAGTGAAGAAAAAAAAATCTCATGATGCAGGATATCTGTGTCTTGTACTGCCAGATCTTTTCCTGAGCCCTCAGCTGTGACCGAGAACAATACAATTGTTTGGTTAGACTCATCCATTATTCACTTGCTCACCTAGACACTGTGGTGACTGACAAAGACAGTTCAGTACAGTTATGTTACAAAAGTGTCTAACTGTGGACATTTAAATAAAGGTTGTCTATCTTTTTGTCATTTGCAGGAACAGTGAGGAGGACTACACGGCCCCCACGTCATCATACCAGGAGATATAAAGGAGCAGTCTGTTTAACTGAACAGCCCTCTCTCGAACACACACACATACACACCCAAACACACACACAACCACAACCCAATAGCTTTATTTCTTTCCCTTTTTTGTGTTTACCAAACCATGTTGAACAAGTGTCATGTTTGCCTTTTTATTTATTTAAATGCATTTATTATGATGTATATTGTTATTATTGTTGTTGTTTTGGGCAGTTTTACTGGACAGAGATCTGATATAAATAGCATCTGAGCACGTGTCCATCAACTTATCATACGCTTGTGAAGCTGCTGTACAGAACCCACCTGCTGCATATGTTTACACGCACACACACACACGCACACACACTTGGATACACTTACTCACAGGAGTGCTGAAGCAATTCCAGGAGGATTAGCTTGTTAGACTTGCTAACCGCTTGTGATATTCTAAATCTCCTCCTAGAACAGGATAATCAAAGTATATTCAGGCCTTCCTCATCAGTGTTTACTCTGTATGAGCTCACCCCAAACAGAGGCAGAGGATGGACTCCAGCCTTTGTTCCATTTGCCTCATAAAAGCTTTTTTTTGTTTGTTTGTTTGGGAAACAGAAGGGACTGCTCTATTTTTGAAGTGTGAATGCATTATTTCTGTGTGTGGAGAACTGTCTGTAACAGCTGTTTTATTGTGCTTTTAAATTCTGTTGGTTTTATTTGGGGAGAATAAATATGTATTTAAGCAAGATGTGAAGTGTTTCATCACATTGCAACGCCGGTTCCTTGGAGGATGCCGATGTCAGGTTTGGGTGCTGCTTCACTCTGACAGTTAAGTACACGGGTAAAGAAAAGGCAATGTTTTAATTGCTTTTACAACTTTAGGAAAAAATCACAGATATTTACATTTAAAAATACTTCATCTTGAGCCTCTACAGAGATGGAAATGTTGAACTCATAGAGACATGCAGAGAGAATAGATGATTCGGACGTCGCCCCCTAGTGGGCTCCAGAGGAATTACAGCAGAACAGAACAGGAGTACGGAGCGCACTGACATGATACACAACAAATATATTTTTGGTAAAGTAAAAAGCAAGAATACATTTAGGGATCTTACATATATGCTGGGAGGGGGGAAAAGAAATATAATAGGCTAAGACAGGTTACACATAATGAGTACAATTTGATATATGTGTTTTTTTTGTTTGCAAAAAATGTATTGAAACAGTAGTTATGACAAAGCTACAGCTTCATACTCTCATAACATTCATTTACCATTGGAGTCAGGTTGGAGTAAATGCTAGACTTATGTGTGGTAAATTTGTTACATAAAATACTCTGATTTCTCTCTTAATCTAGTGATTATTACTCTGAGACCTTGGCGTGCAAATATAATCAGTTAGGTAGCTGTAAGGAATCATTTAAGGAATGACTTTTTAAGTGTGTTGATAGTAGTATTAAATTTGGGAATGTCTGGGAGGGTACAGAAGTTCCCCTAAGCAGGTACGTTTGAATACACAGTATATACTTTACCATGCCATGGGAAATAATTGTAAATAGTCAGGGTTTTTTGTGGGAGTGTCAGATTCAGCCCTGTGTTTTCGGCCAGAGGGAGGACGGAGGATGGACGATTAGAGTTACAGGCTGCTGTAGATCCTCTTGATGGTGTCGCCTTCGTCTTTGGCGATGATGCCTTTCTCGATGTACGAGTCAACCTGCTGGTCCATGAAATCCTTCAGCTTGGACAGGTCGTAATCTGGGGAAGAAACACACGCACACGATGGCAAATTATGTGGTTTGTAATCTGAGGTTCAAGGAAGAAGGTCATGAGGGAGGATATTGTGGTTGGCAGGAAAGATCAGACATTAAACTCTGGAAACACTGTCCTCTTAAGATGGCACACCCAAACACGCTTCAAGGAGGATTAAGGTCAGAGGATGTTTGTCTGAGACTGAGAAGATAGCGAGCATTAAATAAGGAGGCCAAATGATTATGAAACATTGCTGCAAAGTTAGACTAACCAAAACACCTGTTAAAAAACAGAATGGTTCACCTTGCTCCAGACAAGTCATTGTCCTTTGACACAGCACCATAAGGCTGCGGTTGGATGTGGCTATATTTAGAGATGAACACAGTCTAACTCTTGTATTATCCATCACGGTAACAAATGAGTTTCATAGAGTCGGCAAACAGCTGCAGCGCCGCTTCTCCCCTGCTCTAACTGACTGTGAATAAAGTGGCGACAGAAGGATAGAGGGCAGCCAAAAAGTCACCCGGCAACGTCTGACATTTCTAGCAGCATCAGGGATTCTCTGCATTGCTTGAAGATATACAGTAGCTGCCGTGGTGATGACACAAATGATGTTTGTGAGGGATTAGCAGAATGTGATTAGAGACGCCACCACTTCTCCCAGTCTTACTTGTGAGGAGCCAAGAGGCAAAACCAGGATGTCGCCTCTGCGTCCATCTGCTCCTTTGGCTAATCTCTGTAGTGTGTGGGAGTACGCACACACATCAACTCATTTACACAGTCTGCAGAGATTGTCCTAATGGGTGCTTCTGGTAGAGTAAACACAATAAATGGCCCGTCTCCCACTCTGTTTCTATGACACTGTTTTTTTTTTTTTTTGTTCTCTTTTGTTCTCCTCCAGCTGTACGCTCACTCCATCCAGCATGAAAGAGAGGAAAATGAAGCTAAGATGAGAACTTTAAAGAGCAGTTTAACGCGATACAAGGTGTGTGAATCATTTTGGGTAATGAGAGTCCCACTGTGGGAAAATTGGGTGATTGTGCAGGGAACATTTTGACAGTGTGTGAGTGTTCAGTGTGAGTTTGTCTGTTCCTCCACCATTATCTGTCTGTCTCCTCTGCTCAGTTTGCTGACAGGCAGGCGGGGAGGCCCCTGTTGTCCCGGACAACCACTCCACGCACTTGAATGCTAATGAAGTGTCCTATATAGAGCAAGGTCGGAGATGAGCTCCAAACACAAAACTTCCCTGCTGTTCTGGCCCTCTACTCCCCTCTGCTCTTTAGTGCTATATGCTCGGTGTCAGTCCTTTTCTTTCATGTTGTCGTTTAAAGACTCACACAAGAATCTGGGTCAAACTCTGACGTGTTTTTCTGATTCACCTATTGATCAGGCCACTGAACATTAACGGTAAATATAAATCTCACTGAGCATGAACTTTTTTGTTGTCTGGGATGTCCCACTGAGATGATCACCAGTGGACGGATGGCCTGAATAGTGAGAACTCATTAACATTTCATTCTCCTCTGCTTAATTAAGCACCACTGGGCATTGATTTTACACAGTGGAGAGCACAACAGCAGGCTTCTCCTCTGCCCTGTTGTGTGTGAACCGACCAGAGCGTTCACAGCTCTGCGGACTGGTGCAAGTTTTCTGGGTCACACGATGCGTCTTCATGAATGCTGACAGTTACAGTATGGGTGAGGCAGTAAATATAAATGCACGCTTGCAAAATACCATGAATCTAAAAAAACACAAAACATAAGCAGACATTTATGACAAAGATGAAACGGCCTGAACACATAAAATCAATGAAAGCCCATCCTGGCTGTTCTGTAATAGACGTGCTATTTAGGGAGCGGGTTCAACATCGATGACTACGTCTCTTTTTTTCCACCGAGGGACACGTGTGCCGTAAAGGACCAGGAACAGGTAGGAGAGAATAAATGAATAGACCTTTGTCCCTGAACAAGGCAGCTGTATTGCAGGCAATTAGGACGGGCTCATTAAGAGTTTTCCATATTCATGAGATCTGGAGTGAAGCATCCATCCCGGTGTCCCACACTATTTTAAATTGCAAATTGAGGCTAACAAAAGAGGCTTCAAATTTTCTGTTCCTCAGTGCGTCACCTCAGACCTGTCTGTGACCCACCACTGTTGAGTGAGGAACGAGGGTTTGGAAATGAGGATGTTTACTACTCCTGGCTCTAAAAGACTCATAGTTTTAAGAAAGAGCTTAGAGTGGCTAGTGTAACCTGACAGGATGTAACAGCTTCTCTGCACTTAGTAATCACTTGGCAGACACACAATATTAAAATCTGCTTCTGTTCTTGCTTTTTTATTTTCTAGTAAGCGACCATGTCTCACCATCTTTGCCTTCGTCTTTGTTGTGTTTCTTCAGCCACTCGATGTTCTTCCTGATGGCCTCCAGATAAGTCTCTGACTTGCCGGGCTGATCTAAAGTTAAAAGAGAAAATGAAGATGAGGACACATGAGAGTCTTCCTCATTCCAGCATTAACAAGAATTTCCTTTCACTCCTTCTGTATGATAGCCTTGTAAGACAGTGCTGTCTTAGACTTATCAATTATTTAGTCCTCAAACATTTCCTACAGCAGTAAGTATCATGTATTTATACATATACTTATATTTCAGTAACAATGGCAGCCAGGGTTGTATTTCATAATAGACAGCAGCACAAAAAAATACAAAAATTGCTGCTTGCCCTGATTTAAAAAATGACCCGCTTAATAAGGAAAACAGTAAAAACAGTATATTAATAGTCTGATATTTAGGTTTCTGATTAAATCTGGATTATAATACATGCCCTAATTTTTCTGTGACAACATTGTACAACTCCCTGCAGCCTGTTAACACACATATATCACGTTTAGCTGATGTCTCTCTATATAAAACGAAAGTTCTCATGGTAATCCTGCTCAGTTTTTCATTTTGTTTTTCCTTTTTATGCATCTCTGTGGGTGTGTGTGTGTGTGTGTGCGTGTGGATTAGATTGATGAGTGGGTACACTGGACGAGCTTTCCTGTGTGTGGTATTGGACTGGCCTAGTTCAGGGACAAGCAGTGTTGTTTATTTCCTCTCAGCCCTGCCGGGCGAAAACAAAATGTCTGAACAGACTTCAGCCATTACATTGAAACTACTGTCGAGGTAGAGTGAACATGTTCTGTTTCATTGAACCGATGTGGAGGGAATTTGCTGTATTTGCGAAGCATGTGTTTATTTGAGACATTTGGCACAAAACAAAATTATAAAACCATGATGCAAAAGAAAAAACAAAACAACTTAAAAATTTGTCATGCAATTTACAAAGTGTATCAAATTATTTTTTAGCTAGTTATCAGATTACAAAACAAAAAGCTATTCATGTTTCCTCTGGTCATCAGGATTGGGTAGTGGACTGACTGGTCTCAGTTGATGGCTGCTCCTCCTTGGTCGAGTCTTTTAGATTCTCATATTCCTTCTGCATCTTGGCAGCTTCAGCTTTGGTGTTGTCATCCTCATCCAAGTTTTTCACTGCAGAAAGAAACAGCGCATAGAGCATTGTAAATCACTGGTAGAAATACTTCCTGCTGCATTTATTTTGGCTTTATTTGTGCAAAAAGCAGATTAGCTGTTATGTAAAGGGTTATGATACAGACTATTTCCTGGTTAGGAAAAGTAAATTCTTCAGGAATGTCTGTCACAACCTCTTAAAAATAGCAAATTGTTGTTTTTAAAGTCAGATTTTTTTTTTTTCAATTACACAAACAAACAAAACCAAACAAGCTGTTTCCAGTCATTATGCTAAGCTAAGCTAACTGGATAGCACCTGGCTAGCCCATACACTGTATGAAGACTGGATGAAGCTAATTTGTGGACTCACATTTTGAAGCCAGGAGTTTGATATTTGTATGTTGACATATTGGTTGTTTGGAGCCAGAAATGACCATATTTGGACATGAAAGAGGAGTGAGAAGGCGGTCTAACCATTGAAACCCGAGGGCAATGTCCAAAACTGTGAATGTGACTCAAGTACAAGCCTAGTCTCACTAGAGACGACCCCTGTCAATCAAACTAACCGCACCTAAACCTTCCTCTTTTTGAAGCATAATATCTACTTAATGATGAAATGATTTTCAGATGGACCAGATCACTGAGAAGAAAAGTTAACTTTAGCAAATTACATCAAAATGACTTGTGAAAAAATGTACGGACTGAATATTTCATGATTGAAAATGACCATTTTTGAATTGAAGTCGGTTGGAGCCAGAGTTTTTTGGAGCCAGCATCTAGAGGCTGTTGGGAGTATTGCACCTTTGTGCTCTTCCACATTGGCCTGTGCTGTAGCCTCATATTTAACTCTCTGCCAGTAAGTATGTGTATATTTCTCTCTTTTAAAAAAAAGACATAAAGATAAGCTTTGGCCAAAGTTTCTTGTTTGCAGAAATGTAAAGAGCCTACCTAAACAGTCAGGTCAATGCATATCTGAATTTATTAATCACATCTGTCCATGGAGAATGATATTCTACGTTTTTTGTCATGTTTGGAGGAGAACTTGAGAAGCTGTTTACCGCTGGGTACAGTGAAGTCAGACGGCCCGAGGGATTTGCCCAGCTTGTTCTTGGTCTGCATGGCGATCATAGCATCCAGGTTCTCTGCAGGTGAAACAGGAAAGACATTTACTTTAGAATCCATCAGCAATGTGTTGTCCGTTCACCCTGCTGACGATGAATGAAAGCCTCTTAATCGTTTGAAAGTCCCACGCTGTTCCTGTGTGACTCAGAGGCTTATTATCATTACAAAAGGGATTCATCTAATTAATGAGAAGAAGCTTCAGGAGAACGATGATGGTGCTTAACATAATATTCCTTTTTTCCGCTATATCCAGTAATTTAATTACGCACTGTGGACTGAATATTAGAAAAGTCTATACAGTATGTATTTTATGTATCTAATCTTAAGATTTGTACCATTGCCCCATCAACAGTATACTGTTATATAACCTTTTAATTATACAAATATAAAGCAAAACACTGTAGGTATAAGACAACGAACAGCATTTGGTTTGGGAGCTTGTTAAATAATCCTCAGGATGTGTTACCACAAGTATTACAGTGGTTAGATTAACATGTTTTCAGAAAGGGATTAGAAAGCAGGCAGATTAGACACAAACAGATCATATGGCTTAATGGAACAACTAGTCCTATCTGGATTAATAAAGGGGTAAACATGATGTTGAAAAATAAAACAAACAGATGTTCTGCAGACACACACACACCTCAGAGATCAGCTGAAATAACACCCTCCGTATCAAGCTCTATTAACACTTGACCTTAAGTCTCCATATTTAGTATTTTAGCACTGTTCAAACAGAGACCCTAGGTATTTAAATCTGGCATAATTGCGATGTTATTATATTTCACTATATGTTCATACACCAGCCTCGGCTCTTACATGGTGCACAGGGGCTTTTACACATTTTTGCTATTAAATATTAATTGTGTATTTCCTCAACTTCCAAAGAAGTAACTCTGTAACTGAGTGAGCCAACATCCTCGGTTATGACACATTTCTTAGATCCTGATAATTTTCTTTATGCATTAAAGAAACAAGTACGCCTCTGTGTAAAACATAGGAGGAATATCTGTGTGAAAACATGTGCAAATATTAGAGCAGAGAGGCCTGAACTGAGAGAGTTTTGCATGAATGTCTGAGTATTAGGACTGAAGGACGATGAAGAGATAAGCCAAACAGGAAAGGTTGACATCAGTGCCGTAAGTGACCAGAAAGGCGCTTTGCAATTTCCTCTCTTATCTGCGTTGGCTCCAGCCTCCTTTTATTTCCTATTATCTAACCATCTAATTCTCCCTCGCACTTTCTATGTATTCGAGCTATCTCCTCCCACCTGTGGCTCTGTGGAAGCCCATTATTTCATCCTCTCTCTCTGCCCACACACGCACATACACCATATTTCTTCCCACCCCCACTCTCTTCTTTTCATAACTCTCTATCTTGAGGCCTGCATCGCCCAGTGGCAGATTAGAGCTGATTGACAGCTGTGTGTGTATTCAGTGTGTACCTGGATGACTCATTGAAGCTTCACAGCCAGGTGGGGAGGGGGGAGGGGGCATTAACACGTTGCTAGGCGATGGTGGAATTCCATCCCATTATCTCCTCACAACCCATACTACTTAAGGCCAGAGGGGTTGCCTAGGAAACCCACATCACGAGGAAAGGCATATGCCTGTTTTTTTCTGCTGTGTAACATAAGTAGTGGTCATTTGCTTTGCTGGAAGAAAAAACAAAAGCTGCTGCTGCTGCTGCTGCTCAGGGTTATGTGAAGGAGAATTGATTATTCCTTTTATAGCCTACACAGGTCAGCCATTGTAAACATATTCTAACTAGCTGCAATTTATGTGTCTTGTCTTTGTTAAATACTGTTGTTAATTGTTGTTCAATACTAGTGATTGATCAGCAGTAATTAGCTTCTTCACAAGAACTATACCAAACATTCCCTGTTTCAATCCTCCCTAATGTAAGATTTGAAAAAACAAGCAATACGAAGACATTTCCTTTCAATCTGGTAACTTGTGATAGGCATTTCTAATCCCCGATGAATTCACCTGAATACAATATCCATCACAAATTGCATGTCAATGTTTAAAAAAATAATAATAAAAAAAACCAGAGTGATGTGTTTTCGGCAACTGGCAGTATAGATAACACCACATTTGCTGACCTGATTTTAAAGCACAACTCAAAAAAGAGAGAATATGATTTCTATTTTTTCTGTCTAGTACTGCACGCCAGTAAAAGAGAGAGAAAATGATGTTGAGTTTGAGATTTCCTGAGGCTCGAGGAGAGAGAGGACAGCTGTCCCTTACAGGTGGCTGACCTTTCCACTGGCTACTGATGTAATGACCAGCCATAATAAAAAAAACCCAACAAACAGCTGGGTTATACATGGTGTCCCTGAGACTAATCTGTCTGTGCAGGGTTCACACTCCACTGCAACGGCTGATAGGGAACATTAGCTCGACTGAACACAAACAGAACACAGGGAAAAAGCACAGAGACAGGGGAATGAATAAATCTTTCATCTAAATGTAAGCCACACTTTTTATAATATATAATAATTTTATATATATATATACACACACATATACAAAAATATCTAATAAATCAACCATCAATAAAAATTATTTTGTCAAACTAGTATTACCAATAATGAGAATGATCTTTCAGCAACTTCTTCAAGGACTGTGGCACTTATTATACACGTCTCTGCCCCACAGTCAGGCACTGAATCTCTCCAAGTGTTAACAAAAAGCGCTTGTATTACATGAAGTCTTACCCAGATAGGACACGCCCTCCTCTGGCGTGATGGTGCCATACTTGACCATCATCTTCACGAAATCAATCAGCGTCTTCATGATGGTAATCAGAGTCTCTCTCTCCTGAGTGTCTTGCTCTGTAACATCAAAAGCAGAGAACAAATTAAAAACCAGCATCCAGCAAAGGTAATGGGTTACCATGGCGTTAGGGTTACTGCATGGTGATTGACTGCAGGGGGTCATAATGATTGGATTATAAATAATTAGTTGTGTGCGTGCTGTGTGCACATGCACTTCATCAGCACTTTCTAGGTGTGCAGGGGAAACAAAGGTGGACGAAACGAGCAATGATTCATCCTTCAGAGCAATATCGCCATGACAACAACAATCTACTCCTGTTCTTGATCTGAAGAACTACTATTTTTAGATGGATGATGCTGTGTTAAGCATTTATGTGGGTCAGATCCGAAATGTCACAGCAACCTGGGTAAGTGTTTGTACCTGAATTGAGGCTTTTCAGCAGACGGTAGAAGTTTGGGAAGTACTGCAGGTCCTGGAGTCCATCTTCAGGGCTCACCTCATTGCCCTCCTCGGTATCTTTTTCCCAGGTGTTGTCAGCTGTGTCCCCCTCCTCCTCTGCATCCCTGTCCACCTCGTCCTCGACCTCATCGTCATCTTCTTCCTCATCATCTTCGTCTTCATTGTAGCGACGCCTCAGTGGCTCCCATGTGTCCTGGAAAGGCCACAATTTTAGTTTTAATGCTGCCATCTTTGCTGTAATCACTGTTTATCATCACTTTGCAGGTTCTACCGTGTTTGCGTCTGAACCCTGATCATCCTGCTCTCTCCGGGTTTCTTGGTCATTACTCTCGATGTCATCAATCTCGTTGTTCTTGGCGTTTTTGGTGATGAGATCCTGCAGGGCCTCCGCCACCTGGTACTCCAGAGTGTCTGCCTGGTTATCTGTGATCTATAGAAAGACAGAGACAGAGACAGACTGAGATGTGATATAACAGAACAACATGTACTGACTATACATCTCTGTGGATCACATATCGATCACTGCAACTGAGCTCGCAGTCTCTGGAAGCAGCTAGGGAATTGCCAAACTGCCACTTATTGAGTGTCAAAAAAGTAATTCACAGCTGAAATCATGGAACAAAGCTCACTTCACACATCTCTTCATCTCCCAGTGAGGAAACAGGGAGTACAGAGAGAGAGAGAGAGGCAGACTTCCCGATGTGAAAATGTCATGCGGCATGCTGTGTTGGATTGAATGCCGTACAATCCCAGTACTTACCAGCCCCAGTTTGAGCAGTTTGGAGACTATCCTGTCAAACACCCCTCTGTCGTCTTCCTCATAGATTTTGTTGGCAATCTTCTGGACAATGTCTTCAGCTGTCAGCGGAGTGCCATCCACCTGACGGAAGCTTTCTGGGTCATCTGAGAGGAGACGACATAAATGTTGACGGGCTCATTAGCCGTGCACAGAGGCAAAACATTCCTGCAATTCGTAAAAATACTGACTCTGACTTTTTTCCATTTTTAACACTCACACAAATACAACATTTGTAAAACCAACTTTTTCTCTACTCCTTTTTTCTTCTTTTGATCTTTTCCACTTCTTCTCTGCCTCTGTGTAATAAATGACCTTTCCCTTCTCGTGCTCAGCACATCTATATTGGCATTTCTGAGTAAGAAATGTGCAATTGTTACAGCTTGATTCTTACATAACAGCCCCTGCTGCTTCTCAAGGTCCAAAGACAATAAAAATAAGCAGTGCCAGAATACTTTTGCCGGTATTGGCGGATTGAATCATCGGTGATGTTCTTCACTTTTTAAACACCTTGGCTATTTTTGCCGCCACTCTAGCAAAAAAGAAATAAAATCTTTGGACTACTACACTCGCCAAATTTAGACGTAGCGTAACCTGACGAGCTGTTTGTCATTGCTGGACCGACTGCACGAATCAATGAAGTGCAGCACTCAGCGCTTTGTGTCTGAGTCACCTCACCTCAGAGACAGCTTTATGCCGATGATCGAATTACATGCGGTGAAATGTGTGCTGACCGGATGAAATCTTCTGAGATAAAAACTAAACGCAGATCATCAACAGAGGACTGGATTTTGGATGAGCTTAAAAAAAATTAATTGAAGGACTGTATCTGGGCCAAACAGTGTGCTGCCAGTAAATGGGAATGATTTTTGAAGTTAAAACGTTTCATTATTTATTTGGAGATGGAGAGAAGATAGCAACAGTCAGTCATGCTGAGCCATGTATTTCAAAATTTCCCATCAAGTGATAAAAGAGGAAGCTCGTACTGTAGCTGAGCATTGCAGCGTCTGAGAGGGAGCGGATAATCTTTCCCTCTCGCATTCACGTGTTCTCTCTTTGACTCTTTCTATCTGTCTCTGCTTATCCCCGTCACACACACACACGTGTTTTCTCTGCCTACTCTTGACTAAAATGTCTTCCTGGTGGCCTGCCAACGACAGACAGAAGCACGCAGCGTGAGGCCTGCCCTCGGGGGCAAAGGTTGTTCAGGCAGAAGGACTCAGACCCGACACAGGAGGAGCACCCTGAGGTGACAGCTCGTACCCTGGTACTTGCCGTATTCCATCCCATTCTTCGTAGAGTCATAGTCCTCAGCAAGACGTCGGCTCTTGGTGGAATCTGACTCATCGGGAACGTACTGATCCTCCTTCTTGTCAGGCACCTCAGTGGTCTCCTTTGATTTTTGGCCTTCAGCCAGAGACTTGAGCATGGTGAAGTCCTGCTCCGTCTCTGTGTCCTTGGAGGCGGCGGCGGCGGCGGCCTGCTTGCTCTCTGTCACGAAGCAGAAACAAAACAGACGAAATACAAGTGTCAAAGATGAAGTCCTCTCACATTAACGTGGTTCTATTAGTTGTTATTTCTCAGCGCAGATGAAGTCTGTTTTACTGGAAGTGCTGCAACATGAACCCATGCAGCAGGAAATTAAGTCATTAATTGATTGGCTATAAGATTTCCTCTTACCGGCTGACTGCACCGCAGCCTTCACGCTGTCTGCTTCAGCAATCTGGGGGAAATTGCAAATATTAAACAAATAATCTCCACACAGGATATGAGCTCTGATTAATGGTGTTTGCTGGGCTAATACTGAGGTTGTTTGACAGGTAATCATAAAGCCCATTTTGCCGGATATTGGATGAGGAAAAAATTAGACCTGGGACGTGGACAAAGAGGAGCTTACCTGCTCTTGTAGAGGTCTTTCTTCTGTCAGTTGTCTGTTGTACACAGTTTTATCTGCAACAGAAAAAATGCAGTGTGTGCATTTAGCTACTAAAGCCCATATTATTGGTAATGAACAGACTCATAATTGGTGTACATTGCATGTGTATATGCAGAATCTAAACAAAAATAACACGATGCACTTCCATTAGAAAATGCTGAATTTTTAAAAACTTTAACTTATTGAATTGTTGTATTCTTGTCATTTTAAGAAATGTTTCTGACGCATACGTGATGTGATGTGTTTCTGCTCTTCCAACACACCATGTCAGAGGCAGAGCTTAATCGGATTATCAAACAAAAGATTAAACTGCAGCGAAAATAGACCACAAGCGGCCTTACCGGGCGACCAGGCGCCGTTAACACCAGCCACTGCTGAGCTGCAGCTCAACTTTAAACGCACTGCTTTATGCTGTGCTTTGTTGGTCAACAGGTTTACAGCTGAATGTAAAGTGGACTTCCAAAACACAACACACAAAATAGGCTATAGCTATAAAACATACAGAAAAACTAATAGAATTTTTAAATTGGATTTCAAGTGCCATGTGCGCTGAATAGAGTTTCATGACCTTATTGCACTTTGTGGCATCACTCAGTGGTTATTTTCCGAGAAATGTCCACAGTAGTGTATGCTTCCACAAAAAGCTTTACAGCACAACTGTCCTACAAATAATGTTTTACTCACCATCCGTTGAGGCTGTAGGTGTGGGGAAGGCAGATGTCTGGCTCACTACATTCAGGACTAGAAGCTGGAAAAGGACGAAAAGGCCAAAGCATTTTGACGCCATCCTGAAAGTAAGCTGTCTCGGAGTGTCCAGGAGTAAGACACCTCCTGGCTGTGGGTAGCTGGATGTGGTACTGTTTGGTTCTTCCAGGAGGAGAAGTGCTGAATGTGTGGACAGCTCCGCTCCACTGAGCTCCGGCCGGCCGCTGGTGCTGAAACTGCCGCGGAGACTGCGCCCTGTGCGCCCGCTCTGTCACACGCACCGGGCG
>OOFC01038402.1:0-12532 GCA_900323345.1 Pseudochromis fuscus
AAAGGAGATTCTAGAACTACCAGAAACCTGCAGGGAGATTCTAGAACCACCAGAAACCTGCAGGGAGATTCTAGAACCACCAGAAACCTGCAGGGAGATTCTAGAACCACCAAAAACCTGCAGGGGGATTCTAGAACCACCAAAAACCTGCAGGGAGATTCTAGAACCACCAAATATCTGAAAGGAGATTCTAGAACTACGACATATCTGAAGGGAGATTCTAGAACCACCAGAAACCTGCAGGGGGATTCTAGAACCACCAGAAACCTGCAGGGAGATTCTAGAACCACCAAAAACCTGCAGGGAGATTCTAGAACCACCAGAAACCTGCAGGGGGATTCTAGAACCACCAGAAACCTGCAGGGAGATTCTAGAACCACCAAAAACCTGCAGGGAGATTCTAGAACCACCAGAAACCTGCAGGGGGATTCTAGAACCACCAGAAACCTGCAGGGAGATTCTAGAACCACCAAATATCTGAAGGGAGATTCTAGAACCACCAAAAACCTGCAGGGAGATATTAGGCCTCTTGAAGTATCTGCAGGGAGATTGTATAACTCCCAAATATCTACAAGGAGATGGTAACCAGCAGGGTTACCATCTCCTTGTAGGCTACAATGGCCTTGTAGGCTACAATGATGTTACGTCAAAATAACTATAATCATGTGCTCTTCCTCTTCCTGTGCTGAATTAACTGAGCCTTAAGTGATACATAAAACTCTGGTCTGCCTGATTTGTACCACAAACTGGAGATGCACGTGACTATGACTTGTTGAGAATGTACAAATTATGTGAAAGTACAAGAGGAAGTCAATGAACGGGGAACTCAGAGCTTGCACCACTGTGTCAAATGTAAACAAAAACCTAGAGCTGCTTGTTCCTTGCAGTTTTTAGCCATCATTTAAAACCATCCACAAAAGATGTAGCGTGTTCTTAATTTAATACATCACATAAACAACCTGCACATCATCACGTCACAGTGTCGTTATGAAGAGTTTTGCTAAAAGTTGTGCAATTTTTTTCCATGTTTCTTCATTGTTATTTTGATATATTGCAAAACTAATGCCATACTGTTTGTGTATTCGTCATCCTCTTCCTCTTCATCGTCCTCATCCCGGTATAGGATTGGTCCGTCAGAGTCAGAGTCACTCGTTTGGCTGTCTCTTGGCCTATCGGGGATCACCGTCACCTCAGCCTGCTCTGTGTTCACACTGAGACCCGGTGGCTTTTCTGGTGTGCCCTCCGTTGACCTGCAGGAAACAGCAACAACACAGTAAGAGCACATGAAATAAAACATATTGATTGATCTGTAAAGCTTGAGCTACCATGCGTAAATGTATTCTAGTTCCACCGATTTCATTAAAACTATAGATTTCTTGTCACTGAACTTATTTCCTACACAACTAAACATTTAGGAACTTGTGACTCCAGTTAATGTACTCCATAAAACTGAGATATACAGAAGGAGAATATAAGGAATGCCAGGAATCACAAACTTGCATGTCTTAACTGGATTTTTACCTCAGGCTCTTCTGTACACCATACTCTGTTTCTCCTGACTTCTTTCCATCTTGTCCTCCCTCTCCTTCCGTCCTCCCCTTTTTGTCCCCCTGTGGGCTGCTGTCCGTCTCCCCCTCAGTGAAGGACGTGTCCTCTGTAGTTGAGTTGATATGCAAAGACTGGACAGGGGTCTCAGGAGCTGCACCTTTGTGGGACTCCTCACCTGCAGTCGGGCCATTGGGAGCAGATTTAGCCTCTGAACCAGGCTGAGAAGCCACCTGTGTTTCCTCTGTGTCTTTGCCTGAGGCTCTAGATGAGAGACGTTTGGTGTCTGAGGAAACAGGAGAGGGCTTTAACTCCCCAGGCTGGCCAGGAGTCTCTGCGGAGGCTTTGTGAGGTACAGAGGAAGATGTGGGAGGGTCTGATTTCCTGTTGGTCCTTGCATCTGTCCCTTCAGTCTGAGATGCAGCACTGTTGTCCTTAGACGCACGAGAACGAGGGGTGGTGGAGGTGGTTTTTGTTGCGCCTCCTGTCTTCTTTGGATGAGAGGATTTGGCTGAGGAGAAACGGGAACAAGCGAATGTGAAAAGATAGAAAATTAGACTTTTTGTTTCTCTTGGTGCATCAGGATTTGAAGACATGCAGGTCACATCAACACAAAAACTCTAAACTGCCTGAAGGCGTGAGCGTGGTTCTATCTACACAAAGTCTATATTTTATATGTCCAATTGAAATCACATTTAGTTGTATCTTTTTGCAGTCAAATACTGTCAGTGCGGGGTTTTTTATTCAATTTATTATATTTATATTATTAAAGGGAAGAAAAAGTCTTTGGGGACATGTCAGAAATGTTCGTTTTTTTTCTCAGCTGGCTACAGACAGTGTGACTCACAGCAGCCTGAAGGCTGAAATAAAAAGTTAACTAACTCACACTGCAACTAAACAACTTTGCCTGAAAGTGCTTTCTTGGAAGTAGTATTGATGAGTAAGAATTACACCAACATCTAAACAAACTCAAGTGTAATTGGGAGGGATGGTACATACTGTTAAATGCACCACAGCTGTCCAGCTAAAAAACAACATTAGATTAGGGAGTGGGAGACTTTTAAGACCGTCTCTAGTCCTTTGAGGCAGTGCAGCAGCCGTCTGGATGTTTGTCAGTGCCTATGACTGAACTTATTGTTTCATGAAATACAGTTTAACACAGTGTGCAAAACATAACTTTCTCCTTTTTGGTCAACGGTTTATCTAAAGGGAATCACAAGACATGTGACTTACAGAGCAGATATGTTTGCTCGAGCACATGCGGTTTGATTTCAGTTCAACTTAACATGGTGATATCGTTGACACACTTCACACCAACAATTTCTCATTGACTGCTTGAAAAGTAAAGTATACAGAATAAATGCAATAATTTATGTTGTTTGAAACATTACTGGTTGTATTAGAACTTTCTGGCAGCAGTAACATAGTGTTAGTGCAAAGCACCTAAAGGTATCAGTGACTGAAGCAGCTTTCCTCGTGTCTTTGAACAGTCTTTTTATATGTTGATAAAATCAGCCCGAGGAAACAGATGAACTTAAAATGTTATTTGAACACCAATGAAACAACTTTTGTGCCATTTCCCCGATAACACAGGGAGAGGTCTTCAGAATGAGACTGCATGAACATCACATGCAGCGTTTTGGGCACTGTGTTGCTTTATTTAACCACACACATGCACACACACACTGGATGAAGGGTGATGATCATGCTGTAGCATCATGCTATCAAAACCACACATGCCTGTCAGAGCTCAGCGTGTGAAGGCTGCACTGCAATGTCCTCACTCACACTCAGGCTTTTTTATTGTTTCTCTTTCTCACACACACACACACACACACACACACACACACACACAGACAGTTGTAATGTAGAGGCGTTTCCAGAGCTGCACAAATAAATCTTCACTTCTGCTTTCTCAGAAAACAGACAGAGATTGTAACTGAAACATTTCTACAGTGACTCACTTCCATGGAAATCTCTTCTAAAGCAGAAAGGAGACTATCAAGAGGGAAAAACAGGGAAACACCATTTTGCAGCATTTTGTCAGAAACCTGACTTGACACTTCACTACATGAGCGTGTATATAAAGCGGTGAAGCTTTACAGCACGTCCTGTTTCCCTCCAAACTGTGACACAAGAGCATTTTCCATGCAGGGGAGAGAGGCAGGCAGGCAAGACCACACCGACAGGCCCCGACTTACCGATCCCACGACTAGTGTTGTTAGTGCTCCGTGTGTTAGCCTTAGTTTGTGTGGACGAGCCTGGCTTCACTGTGGTTTTAGTCGTCTTTTTAGCCCCCGAGGCACCGTCTTTGTGCCTCGTTGTGGCCGCGGTGCCACCGGTATGTTTGGACGAGGCGGGCAGAGTGGCACTTTGTTGTTTTTTAGCTTGAGCGTCCCGAGGTCGCACTTGGTTTCCCCGGGCGAGGGGTTTAGTATCACACCTCTCTGAGCAGATCAGAGGAAGCAGGAAGGAGAAGAAGAAGTGCAGTATTTACAGGTTAAAATGGAGAGATCAAAAGTGAGGTAAAAAAAATAAATAAATGCTCATCTCTGCAGACAGATGCACAAACAGACATGCAGCCGAAGACACAGGAGATGCTCGAAGAAAAAGAGGGAGCTGGACCGAGCTGATGATGATAAAAGAGTCTCGCACAGCTTTTCCATTAAAGTGATAGATAAAATGTACCCATTAACCTTCCCAACCTCCAGTATGATGGTATGTGTGTTCTGCTGCCTTTCTGATTATTGACAAATGAACAAACAAATGGCTACAGGTTCAATGCTAACAGGGTTGAGATGAAAACAGCACAACACTTAAGTGAACAGCGCAGCGTCTCCTGAGAGAGAGGGGGAGGCATTAGGAGAAGGAGATACGGCTCTGTTCAGACTGTGAATGCCCACAGCAGGGCTGATATAATGGGAATATCTATTTGAGCACATTAGACCCGCTCATGGATCGCACGGAGGATTCAATGTCAACCAGAAAAACGGCTGAAAATACAAATGCGTTCCACGGCCGAGAGGAAAAAGACTTGAAAAGTGACCAAAAAAGCTGCAACGTTTAGTTCGAGCATTTAAAAATGGACCAGCTAAAGGGCTGGAGAGGCCACGCTTTCTTGAGTAACATGTTTCAGCACTTTGTTGGGAACAGTGAAGCTGTATTGATTAACACTTGCAATCCAACATTTTGAAACTCCCTGCAGCATTTATCTAGTACATGCACATTTGCCTGGAGACAATTTTACAACAAGCTACAACAGAGTTTCTCTATTTTTGTTCCACTATGAATGAAATTAATCTCATAATCTCTGAATAATCCCAAAAACAACACTGTGAAAAACATCTACATTTATGAATAAACATTTGTTCAAACAAGCTGATTTAAGGATTATCCTTGATGCTTACTGTACATATTAATATTCCTGTTACGTGGAGCACAACATTTATACACTTCTCATGAAATGTTTTCATGATCATTCATAAGAAAACAACAGAGAACAGCTTTATCTTTATTATTTTACCCTCTAACTTTGTTTACACTAATTTCCCCTTTCAGTTATTCTTCCCTTCATCAGCGCTGTGCCGAACACATTCAACAACACAAAGCCAAATTATCACTATATACCAGTGGGAGACTGTCCATGGATTACAGGTCACAGTAGGTCAAAGGTTACACAGTAAATGATCCACACGTTACCTGTTTTGTCCTCACTCCTGCTCGATGCCCCGATGGCCTGATCCTCCTGCGGTGTTTCTGGAGACTCGATGTCGACTTTGACCTCCTCTGATGTCAGACTGGATGTGGCATGGCCGTTCTGATTTTCACTGCTGATCGTTTCATCTGAGAGCAAAGAGATGCTGCTATTTACTAATGTTTTGCTTTTAACTGTTGAACAGATTTCACAGCTTAAAGGACTTAATAAAGGAAATAACAGATTATTTAGGAACAAATGACGAAGCCTCCATCTGAACTACTCAAAATTACAAACAACAGTTGGATTTGGGGCAGGGCTGGGTGTTAGGATATGGACATGGAGTATGCCTCAGAGGAAGTTTATGCTCTCTGCGCTTTCAGGGAAGTGAAATGTTTGATCTGGAATTAAGGGTCATGTTGTTTTCCTGTTTTTCCCTCAAAACACTAAATGAATGAAAGAATAAAAATCAAACAAATGAATCAGGAACCACATCAATGAGTAATTGCACGAACCTTGCTCAGGGATCAGAACTCCTTTCCTGATGAGCTCCTCCCTCGTTTGTCTCGTGGAGATTTTTCTCTCTAAAACTGAAAGGTGAACAAGATCAGCGTCACTCAGTGATTCAATATGGAAACTTAAATTGGATCTTCCAATCAGGTCCTCTATTTACAGCCATCCATTTACACAGGATTCTGCAAAAGCATTTCACAACAACAGCTATGTTCCCTCTACTTACACAAGACCAACACACATCGAGATGAGGAACTGAGCTAATTCTGTCCTGCTGCTGCAACTGAGCAGCTATTTCTCTCTGAAACCTCCCGAGAACACGGTCATGAGGAATCAATCTGCCTTGTTCACAAAGAGATCTATACACAGCTGAGTTGCAACACGAGCTCACTCGGGCTGATCGTACAAAGCTGAAAAGATTAGCTGAATAACTGAATATTTATTTAACAAACAAATGACTACAACTATTATAAAAGGATTGTTTTTCAAGCTAAACTTTTTCTGATTTCAGAACCTTAAAAATCAGTTTTTTGTACATAAGAGGAAACTAAATGTCTTTCTGTTACTGGATAAAATCTAAAGTCGTCACTTTGGGTTCTGGGAATGATCTACTTCTCTATATCAGACACGCCTCCATCTTTTTTTCCTTGGCTTTTGACACCATGTGAGATGTTAAACGTATTTTTGTTTTTATTCTGTTGTTTATTTCTTGGTTAATTTCATTTTTATTGTTTTAATCGTAGCGCTGTTTTATGTCTTTTAATCTATTCTTGTGTTTTATTCTTTTATTTTGTTTATATTCTTCTATACAGCACTTGGTTGTTTCAAAGTGCTTTACAAATAAAGTTGGATTGAAATAAAACTGTTCATTTGCACATTTTATTTCACTTTCAGCATATAGTTTATATAGCATCACAGTCACCATTATTCCTGGTAATATTCAAAATGTAACACTCCTTTAAAATTTATTTTATAAGAAATTATAGCAAGAATGAAGACGTGAAATAACTGATACGAACATCTCTAGCTGCCTCTGACCTCTGACATCCAAAATCATTTCTGGAAGGAGAAGCTTGCGACAATAATCACTCAACTAAAAACAAATGCGATGGGATAATGTCTACTTCCCATTCAGTGACTTGTGCCTTCTCTCACTTCTGCTAAATAACCCCGGACAATGGCCTGAGACGAACTAGAGAGACATGGAGATACAAAACTTACAAACAAAAACTACCAAACAAGCAAAAGATAAGACCTGCAGGCCACGCAGACACAGAGTCTCTGCATTTTGTATTTACTTCTGTCCCTTTTTCATTTCACGCCAACACCTCAGGAACGAATCAGTGAGAGCTGCGAACAAACTGTTCACTCTTTTCCTTTTAAAGCTCCTCTGGGAGCAACACTGCTCCTGTTCACACTTAATGCTCCACACCAATCCAAAAATGCAAACCGTGATGTTGTCCAGACACTTAATCGAGGAGAGCAAAATCAGAAGACGCACATCCACACAGCGTCATTAAAACACACACACACACACACACACACACCTTTAGAAAGATCCTGGAACTTGTCGCTGGTCTTCTTCTTCCTCCACTTCCAGGGTTTGAACAGTTTTCCCAGTGATGACAGTTTGCCTCGCTGCTGCCGTGATGCAGGGGCATTCTGGGTGTTGGTGGCGCTGTCCACCACCACATCACAGCTGGCCAGAGACGATGACTTCTCCAGCCCATCAACTAGAAGACACACACACACACACACACACATACAGACACATTAATATAAAAGGGAAACAGTTCTGTTACATGATTTTCTGTAAACAGTTATCACACATATGAATCATATCAATCCTGTAGACTGTAATAATCTAACAACATAGTCTGGTAAGATTCTTTTCATACTGCACAACACTGACGAGGTCTATTTATTATACCTGTTAAGTGTTGGTATTAGTAGTTGTTTTTAAAGGAAATGGGTGAAACAACACTGTGACTCATAACCATAGACTGTATACAGAACATGATGTCATTCACAGGTTTGTGGACTTGCTTTTTGAAACCAAGAGTTTGACATTTGACCGTCACCATGTTGGATGTTAGGAGCCCAAAGTGATTATAATTGCACACAAAGGAAAGAGTGAGGAGGCGGGTCTGACCCTTGAACCCGAGGTCACTGTCTAATGTGTATAAGACTCAAGTTCAGGGCTGGTTTCACTGAAGACCACACCTGTCGATCAAACTAATCCCACCCCTTAATATTCCTCTGTTTGAAGCCTAATATCTACTTAATGATGTAATGATTTATAAATTGGCTTTGTCCATTTCTCTGTACAGCCTATGCCAACAACACATGAGGATCATGATGTCTTGTGCCTGTGTGAACAGGCCTGGGAGCACACTGCAATCAAAATGCATCCTTAGTGAATTATACACGTAAAAATTCACTTTCCATGACTTTAGATATTTAACTATAGAAGATACAACTGATGGATTGTTTCCTGTAGAATACTGCAAGTTTTTACCTTTTTCACACTGTTAAACTCCCTCACAAGGTGAACACCCCTCTTTGGTTGAACTGCTCCACACTAATAGACGTGTGCAATCATCTGACCTCTTTCCTTCAGGTCGCTGCTCAAAATATAGACACAGCGCTGAAAGACTGGCTCTCCAAACATAACAGACACCTGCACTGTCACACCACAGCATGCACTTTATTTGGGATTTTATGTACAGGATTGTAGAGTATCTATGTTTGGGTTAATCTGCAGTTTATACAAAGGAATACTTTTATTTTACTGTTTTAATTTAAAAAATAAATTAAAAAAAAAAGCTTCTCAGTACTGCATGAACTATATTGCCGTCATATATCAGTCCCACTCCACAACTCACCAGCTTGTGTGGGATTATTAAACTGTACTGTATTTGTAGTGCGTGCGCTTGTGTGTGTGTCTTGGCGAGATCCCTGTCCTTCCACAACTCCTCCTCTTCCTGTCCAAAGATTAGAAGTGCTGTGAACCTTCTGGAATACTGCAGACAGTGTGTGTGAGTACGGTGTGTGTGTGTGTGTGTGTGTGTGTGTGTGAGTTTATGTGCATGTGTGCGGGAAGCTGACAGAGGAAAGAGAGGTGGTGTGTGATTCCTCAGATTGAAACAGAGGAAGGTTTTGTTTTTTCAGCTACATAACACTACTGACTGTATGGAGCCCTGCAGGGATCAAATGTTTATAATGTCTGAGGACAAATTTTAATTTAACCACTTTTATAGGAATAGTAAATGGAACCTATATACATATACATATACATATACATATACATATACATATATGCTTCCATGTCCTGGATCTTTATGATGTCAGAGCATTTCAACCAATCAGAAAAATCCTCCTACAGTTCTGATTGTGCAGGTTCCCTCAAATGATAAAGGATAGTATTAAAACTAATGCAGTAGAATATATCTTCTTTATTACTTTATGCATTATTTCTTAATATAAACCCACTGCCTACAATACCCTCAATGCAAATCAACCTTGCCATTACTTGAGTCAACTTTATATCTGAAACATAGACTGTATATAGAAATGGATGAAGGAGCAAGGCTTAAAAATGAGGCCATTGCTGAACTGAAAAAGTCCAATCCTCCCAGTGGCCACTAGATAAGGCTTCAAAAAGACCACAATTTAGCGGCGTGGTTAGTTCCTCCAATGAGACCACACCGGAACTCGAGTCTCATACACATTGGACAGTGTCCTCAGCTTCAAGGGTCAGACCCGCCTCCTGACTCCTCCCTTCATTTCCAAATCTGGTAATAAATAAGACGATATAGTTGCTCTTTTAAATCACTATAACGTCCAGTGTGTAATTGCACTGTAAGTGAATGTACTGTCACTTCATAGAGATAAGACAAACTGATGTGAGACTGAAAAATTGACCAGTCATGCAGCTACAAACACAGCTACACATGCAGACCATCAGATGTTCACTGTCGCTGCTGATAAGTAAAAATCTGACAGTCAAATATGAACAAAACTGCAAACTGGCCAACTCAGCTCACGTCAGTCCTAACAACTACTGACAGAAAGACAACAAAGTTTGGCTGAAAAAGCAACAGAGCAGTGTTTTCCTAATACAATTTAAGATGCTTATGCAGCACCATAGTCAGCAAAAAATCTGCCAGATTTCACAGAGACCAAAGCTGCAACAACAAGTTGAGCAGATGATTCAGATATTCGGCACATTTAATAAATAAATAATACAGTACTTGTGTTACTTTGGGTAAAAATAAAAGTTTGAAAGTGAATCAAAAATAATGCAGTTAAGCTCCAGAAAGCTGCTTTTTAAACACCATCTGTAATATTTTCTCATTTGGCATATCTGATGAGAGTAGATCAATATCCTGGCTTTCAGCTCATTTGAAAATAATCAATACTGTGTTGATTGGTTGGTTTCAATCAGCGCTGACAGATTGTTGATGCCAATACTGGATGTTAGAGACCATCTGCTGCTCAATACGCACTGATGGACACGAGCTGAGACTGATGAGCACAAACTGCCTCTGACTGATGTCAGACCATGATGCTCATGAAGGATCAATGTATTGTTTATGTGCTTATTTTCCCAATCACTGTGAGTCAACATCAACAGATTGGTTTTCTTAGGAGTTCTGGTTATTTTACACAAAGAAATTTATCTTTTCTTCTTTGCAATTTCATCACTAGTTTGGAGCATCAACTGAATAGAGAATGGAGGACACTAACGGGGCGTCACCTGTGGATTTGAATGTCACCATCTTGTTTTTTTGGAACCAGAAGTGACCATATTTGGGAGAAGTGAAGAGGCGGGTCTAATTGACACTGAAGTTGAGGACACTACCCATTGTGTACAAGACTCCAGTTCAGTGCTGATTTTATTGGAGACCAGACCTGTCAATCAAACTGGCCACACCATAAATATTCCCCTTTCTGATTTTTTTTTTTTTTTGGACTTCAGGCTGTAGTTAGAAAAAGGTGATGTCACACATCCATGAAACAATCAGGACTTAGCAACAGTTTAACATTTGAGTGATAACTGTCGGTTAAATGTGATTAAACCACATTCCCACCAAGTTTCTGGTTGATAAAGTTTTAACAGAGAATACCTAAACACTGACTGTTGCTTATTTTTCCAATTAATGCTTAAAATTTAGAGGTCTACAGAAGAGTTAAACTGGATAATGTAGGATTATTATGACAAGAAACAGATGTCTCATTAGCCTAAACAGGGGGTTTGGGGGCTCCAGTTGTAGAAAGAAACAGAACGAGAGGATGCAAGTACTGAATCACTTTCCTTTTGTTAAAGTATGACAGAAAAACTATTAAAGCATTATTGCTCCCAGGTGAATTTTGCTCACCTTGTGACCGAGACTGCTCATGGATACAGTTTTAAAAAACATGTACGGACACAACATGGCAATTAAGAGCACGAAAACCTCGAGTGAAGACATGGAAAACTGCAGTGGTGTCTGCTCTCCCTAGACACCAATTTAGCACTCTCTCTCTCACACACACACATACATACACACAGTCATTTCCTGTTCATGTGCTGATATCAAATCACAACAATAGGTGCATTTCAGCAGCTGCTTTGTGCCACTAATGATGGGAAAATCAGTAACAACGATTATCATCACCATTAGGGCAACTATCAAGGATCTAGTGGGAACCAAACAGGGACAATGGATGGACTTATTACTCGCTGAGCGGAGAAAAGAGAACGAACAAGAATCAGTGTAGAGGAGAGAAAAGAAAGCTTTTTGTTGGTTGAATAGAAATCTGCTGCCATCTGCTCCTTCTCTTCCTCAACTAATTCTAATGTTAGTTTGACAAAGTGTGAAACTGAAAGCAGAGATGACTTATTGAACTCCTCTCTTTTTGGTTATTATGAAAACATACTTTAGAAACAAGGGAAGAGTTGAGACTCGTGTGTGTCATGTAGCAACTCGGGAAATTCAAAGCCTACATTACTATGACACACACTGCAGTTCACATAAAGCAGCTCTACACTGCATCACTTTTTCTGAGTAAGTAAATTCCATGTACTTACTCATTTACTTTCTTTAACTTTGATGTTGCAGTTTTAAAGTCTTTTAGGAGTCACTGCTTTGACCCCTCTCCAAAAATGTGTCGAGAAGCTGTGGTAAATATGAGGTACACTCTAAAAAATGTAGGTTTCTTTTAACCCAAAACTGAGTAAATATTGGACTGACTACATGGGAGGTCAGTGGATCCAGTGGCTAAAATGCTGGGTAGAAACAACAAAATGCTGTTTAAAAAAACGCCAAAATGTTGGGTAGAGAATAAAATACAGAGTGAACACAACAAAACACTGAGTAAAAACAACACAATACACAGTGAAAACTACAAAATATTGAGTCAAAACAACAATATACTAAGTAAAAACAACAAAATACACAGTGAAAACTACAACATATGGAGTCACAAAAACAAAATACTGTGTAAAAAACGAAATCCTGAGTCAAAACAACAAAATATGCTGTGAAAACTACAAAATATTGAATCAAAACAACAAAATATGCTGTGAAAACTACAAAATATTGAATCAAAACAACAAAATATGCTGTGAAAACTACAAAATATTGAATCAAAACAACAAAATACTAAGTAAAAACAACAAAATACACAGTGAAAACTACAACGTATGGAGTCACAAAAACAAAATACTGTGTAAAAAACTAAATCCTGAGTCAAAACAACAAAATACACAGTGAAAACTACAAAATACTGAGTAAG
>OOFC01038404.1:0-13049 GCA_900323345.1 Pseudochromis fuscus
TGTTCTGTTGTATTCTATTCTATTCTATTGTATTCTATTCTGTTCTGTTCTGTTCTATTTTGTTCTATTCTATTCTATTCTATTCTATTCTATTCTATTCTATTCTATTCTATTCTATTCTGTTCTTTTCTATTCTATTCTCTTCTATTCTATTGTATTCTATTCTATTCTGTTCTATTCTATTCTATTCTATTCTATTCTATTCTATTCTTTTCTATTCTATTCTATTCTATTCTATTCTATTCTGTTCTGTTCTACTCTATTCTATTCTGTTCTGTTCTATTCTATTCTATTCTGTTCTATTCTATTCTGTTCTGTTCTGTTCTGTTCTGTTCTGTTCTGTTCTGTTCTATTCGATTCTGTTCTGTTCTGTTCTATTCTATTCTGTTCTGTTCTATTCTATTCTATTCTATTCTATACAACTGATTCACTCTCTGCAGATGTAGGTGAATTTATTTGTTTTTCTCCATAAAACTGGCATTAACATACTTTTAAATTATTGTAAAATTCCTTTGGGCAGTATTATCAGTTACTATCAGTCACTTTCATACACAAATACACTTAAATATTGACAGTATAATAAACAATATAGACAGCTTCCTCTCAAATGCATACACATAAATATGCATAAATGCTATAATATTCCTAACTACAATAGTAATAATACAATATACATAAACAGACACAAATCCTTCCATGTTATTATTTTCTTACACATTTGATTTCCACCAGCAACAAAAACAACAGCAACAACAGCAAAACATCTGCATATTTCTTGTGCAAACACACATTAGCACACCACACACACGTAGCACAAACAGCTTCTTCTGGTAACCCCAGACTGTACTGACTAATCTTTGAAAGTAAGTGGAGTGGAATCAGTCCTGTGGGTTTTTGTAGATAGCATCTGGACTTAATCAAGCAGCCAGGCAGTCTTCAACAGGCTGAAACAGGGTCAGGGTTGAGGGTGAGCAGTGCATGCCAAAATTAGAAGAAGAGGCCTAAAGGCAAGGTGAGAAACAGGCCTGTGGATGTTGGACAGGTCTCCAACAGTGACAGAGTCCGGTTTCATAAGCTTTACATAAGAGATAAGAGGAATTTTTAAATGATTAAAAATAATCCTTTGGTGCATGAAGTATGTTGTTTTACTTGATAAATTACCATCCTCAGCCTTTTTCAGTTTAGTGGTTTTTCAGGACAGTATCATTTAGTAGACACCTGCAGCTTTGTATTTATTTCTCTCTTTATTCTTGTGGTCAGTAGAAACAGTCTCACTGCCCCTTCAAAGGAATAATTCAGCATTTTTGGAAACTATGTTGTTTCCCTCCTTGCTCAGTGTTACATAAGAAGATATGTATCACTCATATGTCTGTATGGTGAATATGAATATATAATCTGGAGCCTCTTAGCTCAGCACCAAAACTAAAACAAGGGAAACAGCTGTGCAATGACTACAGCTCACTAATTAACACACTCTGCCTCTTTTCTTTAATCTGTGCAAATACAGAAGTGTAAAAATGTCAGTGCGATAAGTGCAGGGTTTCTTTTTTATAGAAAAATCAACCACATAATCCTTTGTAAAAAAAAAAATTTTAAAAAAAGATAATTTGCAGTTTCTAAACTTGGGTTATTTACATATACATATAGTGTTTGAATTTAAAAGGTGCTAGTAATTTGTAATCTGTTGCTTACTGTTTCCAGCCATTGTGGATCCAGCTACATATTTTACTCCATGGACACGAGTGGTAAAAACTGTTTTGTTAACTTGGCAAGAAGACGAAAAAGTGTGATTGTAAAAAATGTCCCAACTATTCCTTTAACTGCTCTCTAGCTGATGAGGAGTTACTATAAAAGAGTAAATAGAGTGTTTAGAGCAACAGATGAAGATGGAGTTCAGTTTTTTTTTTAATTTAGGACATGTATCATGTGATGCTGTGATCAGCAGATGCAGAGAGAGAAAGCAAAAAAAAAAAAAAGACAGGCTCTGGGAGAAAAGGATAAACAGGGTATGCATATATTTGACGTACAAACATGCACTGATTCTACACATGGATTACGGATGCACCAACGCACAGGACAAAATGTGTTGAGACTACAGTGTGTCAGGAGGATTACAGTCAAATTCACATCAGATTATTCTGCTTTTAGGTGATCGGTGATATTTGTTATATAACACCTCTCCCTCAGTTTCTGTTACATGACTTGACTACAGTCTCCTCAGCTGCTTATTGCTCTCAGGTTACTTACAATTACCCTGCTGATGCACTGAGATGAAGACTAATTAAAGTGTGTGGATGGATTACTCTTCATCACAGTGTTGCAGTGGTGGATGTAATATTCAAGTGATTTACTTAATTACCTACCATTACAACAAATAAATATCCTAAATCTCACTTGAATAAAAAACAAATAAAACTGCAAATACATTCTCCAGGACAATGAGACTGAGATTTTATTTTGCTGTGTGTGTGTGTGTGTGTGTGTGTATGTACATTATTAGATGACTTAGATTAGAGATGATGAATAGAGTTGGAAAGAAAGTCCTGCAAATAAAAACATGTACTTTTCTTTTTTTTTTAATTATCTTATAATAAAAAAAGTAATTTATTGTTAATTAATTGTTTGGGCCTGTATATAGTAAATACTCTCCTGTACTTAACCTTTTAAACACCAAGGTCCTCCAATTGGGGGACCCTGAGACTTGCCTCTGTTTTTTTTCTATAGTTGAAATTTCAAAATAAGAGCTCAGGGCTAAACTACGATTATGTATTATCATTCATTTGTTTGGCTATATATATATATTTTTTATTAATATCTAATTGTACTGGGGAAAAAAGTACCACACTTGTCTCTAAAATGCATTAAAGTAGAGGCTGGAAAGTGAAGTAAAAGCAGATTAAATGTAATTAGGTGGAGGAAACTTTCATAGTTACTACACTACATTTCACCATCATACAAAGCACGACAATCCTCTGACTCGTCTTACAAAACATGTTACAGGTACCTAAAGCTGCATGTTTTTGTTTGTGTGTTGCAGAGTCAGAAATCCAGCATCAACACACACCAAGGGGACGACAGCGGCACTGTTACTGATGACTCAACCAGCCAGTGGTCTGCTACAGTGGACAGTGAAGAAGACAGGAACATTGCCTTAGAGAAGAGCATGTAGGCGTTTTACATTAGAAACAATACACTGTCTTGCAGAGACTTCAACTGTCTGCAAATAGTGGATACATCTGTATACATCTAGTACAGGTGTTTCCTTGAACATGTGTACATTTCTGGTTTTATTTTGCCTATTTGCTAAATGAATATCAATTTTTCAGTTTCCAGTTGTTGTATTTTATAATATCTTTGTTTCTCAGATATGTCCTGAAAGAGCTGATAGAGACAGAAAGGTTGTATGTAGAAGATCTTGGACTCATAGTGCAGGTAAGTCTCACATTCATAAGTGAGACGCTTCAATCAATAACAAAAACTTGAGAAGTTCATTGTTTTTCCATTTGTGATTACTGACGTGTGTGATCATACAGGGCTACATGACCACAATGACCAATCAGGGAGTTCCAGAGGACATGAAAGGGAAGGACAGGATTGTGTTCGGTAACATCCACCAGATCTATGACTGGCACAAGGAGTGAGTCACAAGTGTCTCTTTTCTCCCTTTCCTCCCTCTCAGTTCATCTGTATTCAGACAATCTCTCAGTTTATTATTTTTTTCTGAGCCTCTCATCTTTCATTATGGTTCAACATGTGTCACGTCCCCCGCGGCTGTGCGTTTCCTGTCTCTGAGTGTGTGCGTGCGCTTTTATTTGACTGGATGACTTTTTCTTGCTTGACCTTCTCTACTTGGTGTCACACAGTTATTTCCTGGGAGAGCTGGAGAAATGTGTGGGTGATCCAGACAGCCTGGCCCAGCTCTTCATCAAACATGTGAGTCTGAGGATCAGTGAGTAACAAGTGTGGATGAGTTTTTTCTCATGTTTTCAGTTTGGATGAAAGTTCAGTCCTCTCAGCTCCCCCTCCTCCTCCTCCCACTGGGGTAAAGTGTTGGCTCGCCGCCATGCAGATGTGTTTTTCTCTTTGTACATGAGTTGTCTGCAGGTGCAGCTGCAGAATAAAAGGTCTCGTAATCACTGTGTTTTCACTAAAGAGCTCTCAAAACCAGCAATCAGTGTTAAAGATGCTCCGCAGAGACCGTGCTGTGTGTGAAAATGATCTGGATCCACAGCGCTCGGAGCTCTATAAAAAGTAATCCACCCCATCTCTGAGTTTTGTTTTTTTTTTACTCACAACTTTGGAAAAAGAAACTACTATTTGATGTCAAAGTGAAACCAGATTTCAGTCAACATTAAACACAGAGCCACTGAGAAATTACAGGACTTTTATTGAAACTCTTATCACACTGATTCAGTGTTGTAAAACATCAAAACACAGAGAAGCTCAAAGGGTGGTTAATACTTTTTATTGGCACTGTACAGTCATGGGTTAGAGCAGGAAAAATTAAATAAAAATGAGAAAAATATTTGGATTTGCTGCAGCCTTTCCAGCTCAGCTTGTCCATCCCACCTCCTTCAGTGTGGTGTAGCGTGGCTGATTAACTCATTACAGTTTTTCTCTGCCACTGGGACTATTTAATGAAGAAAGTGTCCAGGTCTAATGTTGAGGACTCTATAAGGGAACAGTAGCACAACAAAACTGAGAGGAAACTCACACATGCAAATGGAAATCCATCTCTGCCCCTTTGCCACACACACATACACACTTTATGTGTTTGGACTTATTACCATATGAACGTTATCTCCTTAAACCTCCAGGAACGACGTCTTCACATGTACGTTGTCTACTGTCAGAACAAACCCAAGTCAGAGCACATCGTCTCTGAGTACATTGAGACCTACTTTGAGGTGAGAGCCAGAACTTCATCGCTTCTTCATCACCAGAGCTCACGTTCTTATTCATGACGAGAAGTGTGTCTGTGTGTTTGAACATTTTGCACCTTTCCTTTCTTTTTGCTTCTTGACAGGAGCTCAGGCAGCAGTTGGGTCACAGGCTGCAGCTCAATGATCTGCTTATCAAACCTGTTCAGAGGATCATGAAGTATCAGCTACTGCTCAAGGTTTGCTATCACTGTATTCACATGCTTGGCACTACTACCTATTAATATCACGTTTATGTAATCAGACACATGTTTGATTCACAAAAAAATCTCAAAACGAAATCTCTCACTTAGAATGAAATCATTAAAGTTATTACTTTGTGGTCCATGCTCCTTTATGATGTAGCCACTATTGTAACTGTTAAACTTTTACATGACAGTAAACTTAAATTATGTTACATTGTAATCAGGTTCAAGTAGTGCTTCCTTGTTTTTTAATCGACATAGTGACTTACAATCCTCTTTCAACTTGCACCACCAGGACTTTCTGAAGTACTACAGTAAAGCTGGGAGGGACGTTGAAGAGCTGCAGGTATGAACTCAATATGAAAAAGAAATACTTGTTTAATTATTCTACCATTTATCTGTGCACCAACATCTTGTTTTCACTCCCATCAGAGAGCAGTGGAGGTGATGTGTTTCGTGCCAAAACGCTGTAATGATATGATGAATGTGGGAAGGCTCCAAGGTTTTGAGGTAAGATGCAGAACTTCCTGAAATATTTAAATTTAAACCGAGT
Source organism: Pseudochromis fuscus (assembly GCA_900323345.1). Taxonomy (NCBI): domain Eukaryota; kingdom Metazoa; phylum Chordata; class Actinopteri; family Pseudochromidae; genus Pseudochromis; species Pseudochromis fuscus. The sequence continues at coordinate 5,679 of OOFC01038404.1, forward strand.
TACATATCCAGACAGACTGAGACAATGTTTGTGACACACACACACACACACACACTGTTTCAGGGGAAAATCACAGCTCAGGGGAAGCTGCTCCAGCAGGACACCTTCGCTGTCGGCGAGGAGGAAGGCGGCATCCTGTCCAGACCCAGGGAGAGGCGGGTCTTCCTGTTTGAGCAGCTGGTCATCTTCAGTGAGCCAATTGATAAGAAAAAAGGCTTTTCTCTGCCAGGATACACGTTTAAAAACAGCATCAAGGTGAGAGTAAACTGATATTAGATAGATAGATAGATAGATAGATAGATAGATAGATAGATAGATAGATAGATAGATAGATAGATAGATAGATAGATAGATAGATAGATAGATCACAAATCACTGAACTGGTTTCTCTGTGCACTGGTGACAGAAGGTGACTGGGATCATCCATGATGGCCAGCAGTTTCATGTAGTTGCACTTTGAATCACAGTCAGGTCATATGATTTTACGCCAAAACTATATATCAAGATTGTCATAATTTGTGGAAAAATCCAAAACGGCTTGTTTTAGAAAATATATTTTTTTTGAGGATGATTTTCTATGATGTTTGATAATCAGTCATACAGGATGAAAGACGTTAAACAATGTTACTCTCTTACAGATTTGATGGATTGGAAGAAAAGTAGCTAATCATTATTATTTTTTACAAATACTTTTAAAAGTTGGAACTTAAACTATAGCAACAAATGTCAGACACAGTAAATTAGGAAATATTGTTGCATTTTTAATCCAAATACATAAGAACAAAGTCAGTCTGCTCAGCCAATCAAGGGTTAATGTTTAACACAAACACTTTGTCCTCTGCAGGTCAGCTGCCTGGGTGTGGAGGGTCACTCTGAGGAGGATCCATGCTGCCTGGTCCTGACCTCCCGGGGGACTGACGGCAGTGTGACGCGCTTCATCATGCACGCATCATCACCAGAAATACAGCAAGCTTGGTTTAATGATGTGGTCCAGATCTTAGAGACTCAAAGAAACTTCCTCAATGGTACCAGAGCTCTGCTGTCCTTCATAATAAAAACACTGATTTAGGAGTTTGATGTGTCTGAGTGATGTGACGTGTCTTCATGTCCACTGCAGCTCTTCAGTCCCCAATAGAGTACCAGCGCAAGGAAGGCAAGTCAAACAGCCTGAGCAGGATCATGAAGTCCGTGCCAGCGTCTGGCCTGCGGCCTCACTCCTCAGCATCCATGGACAGACGTCAGCAGCCCTGCCTCCTGTCTTACAACACCTCCCTGCCCTCTCTGCATTCAGCCTCTAAGGTGGAGTGTATCCAGCAGCGATCGTAGTTGTATACAAGCTTGGATCTCTCTTTCTCACACAGCCTCTTTTCTTGATTTCTCCGTCTGTTTTAAGGTTTCTAACCCCTGTGCCGTGGCACTTCAAGCAGCTCGCTCTCCACTTTCCACGTTTTCCAACGGCCTGCCCCCCTGCAGCCATCACAGCCTACAGGTACCTCTTGTTATACACTGGTCAAGAGACTTCACATGCTTTAGTCGAATATTGCAACACTATTTATTTTAGTTCATTTTAGTTTAGTTTATTCAGTTTAATTCAAAGAGTTGGTTGCCCCAGTTGTTTACTTCCACACAGGAGGGTATGTTTCCACCTGTATTTTTCTGTCTGTTCATCTGTTAGCAACGTGATGGAAAAACTATGATCGATTATATTCTTTTTTGGAGAGATAGGATATTACCTAAAGAAGAAATGATTAGATTTTAATCCCTATCTATTATAATAGACCAATGTTTCAACAGGATAGTGTTGCTATTTCATCCCAAGAGGCCACAGCACAGTCCACAGCATCAGTACAGCTCAGTTTGCCTTGGTGGAGGTTTGCGGTCTTTGAGTGCTTCCTAGTAATTTCTGAGAGGTCTACTTTCCCAGACCAACTCCCATATTCTAGATAATCCAGAAGAGAACAGAAGATTTCATCTGGATGATTTAGTCTCAGTTAAAGTATTTATAGTATGAACAGTGCTTGGTTGTAACAATGACACAGCAGAGCAGTGGTGAGATTCATTAGATCGTTCCTCACTTTTCAACACGACTACAATACAAACACATTCAGTGGTTTTTACACGGTGTAGAGGAGATCGGTGAGGCTGTTATCTCTGTGGCCTAGGCTGTTTGTCGTCATGATCACCGATGATGAGAGGAAATGACTTTCTGGCTGCCTTTGTCAAATATCCTGTTGTTGTTTCTGAGTGGATTTACAAACTTGGTCGACCTAACCTGCAGCACGTGTCATTCAGTCTTCCAGTTTATGGAAAACCCACTGACCTGAGGTTTTATCTTATTCGTTCAGACTTCCACCAAAAAGCGGAAGTGGTTTGATCACAGTGCTCCTAATAGACCTGCAGGTTTGGCCTGAATCCACCAAGTTGTTGTCATCCTCTGGGCTCCCTCTTTGTCTTTTACCATCAGCAGTGTTTCCATTGTGCTGCAGGTGGCAAGAGTACAGGCATGAGTTGTATGAACCTAAAATTGACTTTTTATCTGAACTATGTCAGACTTTTCTTGTTGAACTCTGGACATCTTGACATTTTTAATGCAACAACTTCATAACATTATCTGTGTAAAATTGTAGCAGCTTAAAGTACAAATGTAAGATTGTAGTGCACAAACAAATATACATTATACAACCTTTTTAAAGTTAAACAATCAGTCTAATAGCTATAACTGAATGTATAATGCACATGCAGCTTGTTGTGGGGCTGAACTTATACCATTATTGTTTTTTTAAACACAGTTTTACAGAATTGTTTTGTATAAATGTCATTTTTTAATAGTCTAAATTCTTATCTCATAGTGTTAGACCCTCGATATCTAACAACGACCTGAAATCTAACAATGACCTGAATTGTTATTAACAAAATGTAATAAAACCTGAAATGTAATAACTCAGTCGATAATGTAACAAAAGTGCTGAGCCCAAAATGTAATAGAAAAATGTAATAAAACCCAAACTGTAATAATGGGTCAATAATGTAACAAGATGCTGAGCCCAAAAAGTAAAACTTTGCCCAAAAAGTAAAATTATTATTACTATTTTTTAAATTACATTTCAGGCTCAGCACTTTTGTTACATTATCAACCAGTTATTACATGTCGTTTTTGTTTTTTTAACAGGCACCTTCTTATTTTGAAGTTGGTAAAGTTTTTTCTTACAGTGTGATATTGGTATTTCATCCATCCAGAGAACCAGGATCACTCATCTGACTGATGAGATGTTTTTGAAATTCAGAAGGTGCGTTGCCACAAAACATGAATTCATTTCTTATTTCCTCTCAGGGTGTGAGCGCCAGCCTCCAGACGATCACATTCACTGACGCCGGAACTTACTCAGCACATCGGCCAAACAACCTGGATCAGCTGAAGGAGAGCGAGCAGTAATGACCTGCGATGACACATGAACTCACTTTAGCCTTCTGGAGTCGGAGGAGTGCTCTGTCAGCACCACACTGTACAGAAGTTCAGTACAGAGCATGTCAGTGTCTCCTGTCTTCACATATTGTCTCAAACCTCCTTTAAGTATAATTATGGTGCAGGATGATCTGGATTTTATCTTGTATATTCACAGTGGTTTGATTGTATTCAGTGGGGTGTGTGCACATAGATACAGATGGTGATAACAGGTCAGGTGAAATGTGTAAAAATAAGGTTTAATCACCACGGACACTGTGCTTCATGTTAGATATGGGTACATTTCTTACTCATTCCATTGAAAATTCCCTGATGGATATTTTTGTAATGCATCATATTTTTCACAGGAGACCAGCTCCACTGTATTCCCACAGAGGACTGAGATCTCAGTTCCCTAGATGCAGTCATAACTCTGTGTCCTTTTAAAAACAACAACTGTAAAATCACACAGTGATTGTAAATTCCACTTTCGCTCTGGGATCTGAATCCATACAAGTGTGTGTATCTGTGCATTCCCTGCAGATTAGCAAATAGATGTGTGCTCCATTTGGTGGGCTATTTTAACCCGGCCATTGTCAGTGTTATCTGGACTAAACACATTCGCAAACTCTCACAAAGCACACGTCAGTATCAAGCAGAAAGAGGAAAAAGGGAACAAAGATAAAACAGAGGTGTTCATCTGTCTTTGTCATCTCCAGTGTAAATAAGCTTATGTGGGATCATATCAATAAAACCTGTGGTGTTCTCATACGCTGTTCACATAGTTGTCACTATCATTTTTTAAAAAACCTTCTTCTAAAATGATTTACAGTTGCTGTGTCTTACACCACGAAACATCATCTTATGTGTTATTCTGTCATGAAAAGAAGATGAGACAGCAGCGTAGTCATTCAGTGTCTTTTTAATCATCACTTTCTTGTGTCCTCATATGATTGTTTTGGGTCTTTTTGGAGCTGTTTGGGTACATTTCTGACATTTACCGTCATTTTAAATGCAGGCTGTGGCCCTTGTGCCCATGGGGCCTCTGCTTGGTCAGTTCATTAATCCAGCCTGTTCCCAGTGTATTGTATTTATAAATAGACGCATGAAAACACGAACCCTGGAGGCTATGAATGTTATAAAGACTGATCGCTCATTTACTGCAAAGCCTGTTTTTTTTTTGTTTTTTTGGTGTGGAACAATTTCACAAGTTTGCAAGAAACCGTTAAAGTGTTAAACCAATAATCCTCCAATTAGATGAAAGTCTTCTGTCATGTTTTCTTGGGTTATTATCATGCACAGTGTATCTGAATGGATGCCTCTGCCTCCTCTGTCTTCATGCAGTAGATTTTTCGTGGGTGGGTTTCCTCCAGGTGCTTCGGTTTCCTCCCACAGTCCACAGACATGCTGGTTAGGTGAACTGATTGGTCTAAATGGACCATAGGTGTGGGTGTGAGTATGGACTGGCGACCTGTTCAGGGTATACCCCGCCTCTCACCTGTTGCCAGCTGGGATGAGCACCAGCAGACCCCTACCACCCAATGTGGATGAACCTGTTGGTGCACACTGCCCTCTAGTGGTAGGACAATGCTTTTTGTTCTGAATTAGTGAATCACAATATCAATTCTCTCATTGTAAGAAAGGTTTTAGAAATAAATGACAGATAAGTTGTTCTTGTTGAATGATGTGTGGCACAAAGCAAAGAAACACAAAATGGTTTTTATAGTTTAAACAGAGCAGGATGATGCTTCTTCATGTGAGGCAGGAACTCCCACTGTTGGATGGATGCTGCATCTCTAAAAAAAGAAACCTGCATCTCTTCATCTCTCCAGGCGGATGACCTCCTCTTCAGCCTCTTCAGTTCCCTGCAGCACACAGAGCCTGCAACCATCTCACTGTTCAACACATGAACTCCCAAAGGCTCTGTGTTCATTTACACTGTGGTTTAGTGCAAGTGAGGTCACCCTAACCATTTACATGAACACCACTTTAATCTTTTACAACACGTCTTCTTGCTTAATTCCTTAAGATGCATTGTACTCAGTGTGCAGCTCACAGTCGATACATTTCACACCCTGTAAATGCTCTCTACGTTTAGTTTTGAAAGGTATTGTGACAGCCACAGCCACACCAGGTGAAAGCCACATCCGGGAAGGATAATACTGTACACTTACTTCATTACTTTAAGCTCAATGGTTAGATTCATCCATCCATCTTCTTCTGCTTACCCAGGGTCGGGTTGTGGGGGCAGCAGCCTAAGCAGGGAAGCCCAGACCTCCCTCTCCTCGGCCACTTCATCCAGCTCTTCCTGGGGGATCCCGAGGTGTTCCCAGGCCAGCCGAGAGACATAGTCCCTCCAGCGTGTCCTGGGTCTTCCTGGGAGGCATCCTAATTAGATGAACCAGGCCCCCTCATCTGATTAGATTTGATCACAGGCATTTTCACATTTGACCTGAGGTGAAAGAAATTTATTTTGAATATGTACAAAACAAATAAAATCTGGCAAACCACACACACCTCAGTGGAAAAGGGAAGAAGAAGAAGAAGAAGAAGAAGAAGAAGAAGAAGAAGAAGAAGAAGAAGAAGAAGAAGAAATGTTAAATTAAAAGTTAAATTATTCAGCTTCGTTAATCTGTGGATATTGTGAAGATTTTATAGATCATTCTAAACTGGGTCATACTTGAGCATCGCTTTAATCCTGTCCTTACACCTTTCCAGTTTCACACCACACATGGTTACAAAACCTCCTCAGTTTTTTCCCTTTTGATTATAATCACTTTGATGATCCCAGAAAACCTTTACTTCACATTACACACTTTATTTGACATATTATTGATCTACTTTTAACCTGGCATCATTTAAATTGATTGCACACATTTCCACAGTTTTTTGTTTTAATAATTATTATGTTATTGTCTGACCATAGGAAGGATGTTTAGGGTTAGTTTTCTTTTTGTATTACTTGTTGTCGATGTCCATGTTGTTCCTCCCTTGTGTTTCACTACTATATACAGTATGTTCCCCTCTGTATGTATTAAGTCAGTTTGGTCCATTCACATCTTGTTTTCTTGCTACTATTTGAATGTAGTTATATTTTGCTGACCTCTTGGATAAGCCTTGCTGCTAAGTTCTTGGTTTAAACTTTTTTTTTATTTTAGGTAAATAAAAAACCTTATTTTCCTACTAATCAATCTGTTCTCCTGTGACCTCGCTGCTTGGTCCCTGTTAAAGCCGGTAATGTCATAAATTGGCCCTTTTTCAAATGTAATAGGCCAAAACGTAATGACTGGTCAATAACATAATAAAAGTCCTGAACTGATAACATAATAACTTTTGGCTAATAATAGAATAATTTGTAACATTATTAGCTCAGTTATTACATTTTCAAAGTTTTTTCTTTTACCAGGTCAATAATGTAATAAGCAGCCAATAACCTAACAGTCCCTGACAAGATTTGTTGTGTATACAGCAAATGACTGAACATCGTGGTGCTTGAGTGGCCACATCTGTTTTTAAAGATATGTTTGTTTTTAGGCATTTTTCAATAGACTCCAGGTACAAAGACTTGTAGCCACAGGAGAGTGTGAACTAGATATATAACTGTGGATGTGTGTATCTGGTGTTTTTGAGACAGACTGGTGAGCTTTATTCCCTCCTGTGTCCTAACAGATGTTCAGCAAGTGACAATATTTATTTTTCCACATTCACTTCATTATCTCAACAACACTAGCACTAAAAAAACTTTTGGTATTAGTTTATGAAGTAATATCTGTAACAATATGAGCTGTTTATGTAACATGTCCCCTACCCCAACATACAACACGGTTTTTCCACAGACATTTTAATAACATTTGTAAATAAAGCAAAATAAATGAATAAATGAATAAATAAATAAATAAATAAAATTCATACTGCTGCAGTGTAGCAAC